>JAYMSR010001288.1:0-10551 GCA_036897825.1 Plantago rigida | reverse complement strand
TCTAATTAAACTAATTAAAACTCTAAATCATAGCATTACATAAATGTAATTGTAAGCCAAATAAACTCCACGTTAAGCTCTATTATGATTTATTTATTTTAGTTCTCATTATCATCCGTACATTATATTTGTTTTGAGACGGATGGGATAATGATCTATAAAGATATTAAATTTGCACAGGGCCCCTGAAAACTTGAGCCGGCCCTGAATGAAATAAATTGTAGTAGTAATTCAAATTACTTCCTCCTCCACACCGGAAATAGATTCTTGTTTGATTTTTTGGTCAACCAAATAAGAAAATAAGATTATTGAATTTTATTCAAATAAAAAATATAATGAAGAATGATTAATAGTTGATTGATCAAGTACAAAGTTGAGTATAATTTAAATGAAAAAAGAATAAAAAATGAATAAAAAAGAGATAGTGGTTTGGTAAAGTTGTAAATAAGAATGTATTTATTGATTAGATAGGATAGGTGCTCCCATTATCAAAAATGGAAAGGGAAGCTTTCATTGAGACGACCGAAATGGCAAAATGGGAATCTTTTGCTGGGACGGGGAAAATGATATATACAAGCTGTAAGTTAGCTTCAAATAGGAGTTTTTAGGGCCTTGTAGAGAAAAAGCATCCTGGTGAAGTGTTTTATTTTACTGTGAACGGGGTTTTATCAACAGATGCAAACAAAATATTTGCACATAGAGAACTAAAATCGTCGCTACAAAAATTGAGTTTTATTACATGTGAATAATAATTGATGATAGCTGACGTGACCCTGCCAACCAACCATGTGAAATTTTCTTTCATTCCTCAACCCATCCAATAAGAAATACTCCCTCCATTCCAGAGTTTCCATTGTATTTTTGGGCAGTACAAAGAAAAAGAACTACCCATTCAAAAAAAAGCATTATTTTAACCCAACCAATTCAGATTGCCATTACAATATCCAACTCCCCATAAATTAATAATCACCAAAATTTTCGATTCCTTAAAAGCATCCTGTGAATAGTTAATCTTAGTAGTCACGCTGCTCTGGCTCTTAGGGAACATGGCAGTATCCTACTAATTTATTGGCTACTGATAGTCTGACTGTAGGATCATGAACAAAGATAGAAAGTATGTTCGAGTGATAGAGATTAGAGAGAACAGATAATTAAAGTAAGATGTCCACAAATACATTCTCTTCCACCCCTTAACACTCCTCTCTGGCCTTTCCAGAACACCACTGATACTTTCCAATCAAACACCCAATTAACTTCTCTCAGAGAAGGTGAAGTTATACACAGTTTATATCATAAAAATTACCAACGGTAAACGTGTTCTTGCATTTTTTGGAAAAGAATTTTTTTTTTAAATCACATGTTGAAATGAATAATGGATTAATGAAAAGATTATTGTGGTTAGGTAAAACAACTGAATTAGTCATATAACTAAATTTCAACTGCTTAAATGAGCAAGACATGATAGAATGTTGAATGCAGGATAGCTCGTGATACCTGTACTACATCGTGTCGTGAGGCGCGGGGCCCTGGCTGCACCTTGTACCCTCGACCAGCCATGACTTCAGCAATGAGATAGCCTCCCTGGTCACGGTCCTCAAAAAATCAGGGCCAAATAGAGATGAAGTACACATGAATGAATAATACCTCGATAAGGTGCTTACTTTTATTGCCTCCCCAACCATTTGTGGCCCAAGGAACAAGCCCTGAAAAAGCGTCCGCATGATATCACCAGGAGTAGATCCACAGTCAACTCCTATACCTGGTGCAGAGAGACGAGCAGCTGCTGCTGCTACCCATTCTTTCCTACCAGCAACATACCCACCGCATGGTGCGATAGTTCCACCAGGATTTTTAATAAGGCTTCCAGCAATAAGATCTGCACCCTGAAGCAACCAACAGCACTGAGCTAAGGTTCCTGTTGTATAGATTATGAGGATATATCAAATAACAGTATAGGCAGCATCATATACCACCATAGGAGGTTCAATACTTTCTGCAAATTCACCGTAACAGTTATCCACCATGACCAAGCAATTTGGATTCTGAAGCTGCACATTATTATGTGCACAGATGATAAGCATGTCCAGGAGAAATGGAAAGAAAGGTTAGATACTAGGAATTACAGTAAGATGTTGCCCCAAAGAGTTCCCTACAACAGTTTCAAATCCCGGTTGTTAAGTTCTTCTGTGCCATATCATTGTGTCACAATAAATAGACTCCAAAATTTGCATTGACAACAACACATAACTATAGATTTCAGAGGTTCACCTTGATAATGTTAATTGCCTTTCCAATCTCATCTACGCTCAAGCTACGTCGCCATGAATACCCACATAACCTCTGAATGAGTGCACATTTGGTGTGAGATTTCAAAGCAATCTTTAGATTATCCCAGTCAAGTCCTCCATCCTCAGCAAGCTGAAATACAGACTCGACATCATACTGGTCTAAGTAAGATGTAGAAATGCAAACATCAGTTACTCAGAGAAACGGATAATATAAATGCCATACAGGGACTTCTCTGTAAGATATTCCAAAATCCTTCAAGGAACCTAAACCACTCGAGTCCCTGATTCCAATGACTTCCTCCAGTGTATCATAAGGAGCACCAGCAACTGCCAGAAGCTACAATCAGTTCACTGATGTTACATACAAATGGGACTCAAAAAGGTATTATTCTGACAAAAAAGTAAACAATCAATAAGTAGAGTAAATAAACAAAGACGAATGTACCTCATCTCCAGGCCTCAGAAAAGCAAATAATGCACAGGTGATAGCATGAGTCCCTGAGAAAAACTGGCAATGCATTGGAAAGTTACGAAAGCACAGTATGATTCGCAACCCAATCGATAAAACTACAAAAAGTGCAACTTCCGAACCTGAGCTCGGACAAAATCGCAGTCTCGGCACCAAAAATTTCCGCAAATATTTGATCAAGAGCTTCACGCCCCCCTGCTTCCTCATGGCCATAGCCTGTGCTACCGCCAAAGTGCTGATGTATATAGATAAATGAAACAAAAACTTATAATGTAGCTCCTGGAATCAACTTAGAATAATGCATACACTATCAATGTCATGGCCTGCACCAAAGGACAAGCATTAAGCTAATAAGCATTAGACTAAATCACTCCACCCTCCCTCCAGATGAAATTCATCCTCTATCCACCTTACGACCCATGTTGCGTTATATCAATTTTAATTTTCAAATCTCAATCACACCTGTTCCATGAACCATGTATAAAACTAGCACGACAGATAGACGATCATTATCACTTATTGATGTTAACCAGAAGAGTTTGATATGCAGAATGTCAGAGTCTTGAGGCTTTTGCTTAATTTCTCAACAAAATTCAAATAGTAGTATTAAACAGCATAACAAGCACAATAAAAGATACAGTAAAATAACAGCATACTTGATATTTACAGATGATTCCAATAGAATCAACGAGTCGAAATACTAATGTTCGACTTCTTATTAAGCAAACAGAGCCATATGCGGTCCAACATTATCACTCTTACTAGTGTTGCTAACTTAACCAGATGAAGTGAGTATATAACAGAATGAAAAAGCATATCAATTTCACTCATCAGATTTCAAATACTAATATTCAACAGCACAACAAAGACATTTCAACAAAGGTGTATGTCGAAAAACTAATGTTCGACTTCTTATTAATCAGACGGAGCCATATGAGGTCCAACATTATCGCTCTATTAGTGTTGCTAACCAGATGAAGTGAGCATGCATACAACAGAATGAAAGTGCATAAAAGCTTGATCAATTTCACTCAACAGATTTCAACTAATATTAAAAAGGACATTCAACAGCAACATTTCAACAAAGGTGTATGTCGATACAATAAACTGGTGGATAAAATTACATGAGATCCAACGCGAGCATTCTGGAAAGCTTTAAGGACACGCGCCGTGTTCCGCGCCACCAAATTATCCACCCGACGAAACTCCAACTACAAGGATTCCACTGCTTTTTCGACCTGAATGAAATTCAGCAATCAATTGTGAGATAAAATGCGTTAGATCTGAGCTGATAAGATGTAGTGCGTGTTGTACCTCAGGGGCAAATGGTTGTACTCCGTGGTTAGAGAGAGAAAGTGCTCCTGGTTTCCGGTGGTTATTGGAATGCGTAGAAGATATGCTGCTGAAAGGGGAAGCAGACGGAGAGAAGTAGACTCTCTGCATTTTCAACTTCTGTTTGAATCTACCAAACGAGGTGAAAAGAGTCGTAATGTTGTTGGTTTTATAAACAAATATACATTTTATTTCCCGCTTCTTATAGTAAGTAGAATCACTCAATCGTCCAGTCAAATGAACATTAATAACATACAAGTATGTACCCGTCACTAGATACTCCGTAAAATAATATTTAAAATACTACTCCGTCTCGAACTCAATTTATCACTTTTTATTTTTATTTGTCACAAACTCAGCTTTCTCTATCATTTCTCTTATTTTATTCAATATCTTGTTTACATTATTTATACTCTTTAAAACTTTATTCATTCATTTTCTACTTTATTATCATCACTCATATTTTATTTATTTTTCTTTTAAAATATGTTTTCAAACCAACAAGAAGTTGAGTTCGAGACGGAGAGTATAATTTAATTAAACAGTTTATATTTATTTAAAAAGTTGAAAAAGTTTGTTTGAAAAATAAATAAAATGGAAAGCTATTCCGGAAGTAGAAAAGTATGAGGGGCGTATTTTCTACTTGGATATCAGATCTAGCATGTCGAATTGTCGATGATATATTACTCCCCGGCTTGTAACAACCGTGAACATGCCAAAATGAGTATAGAGAGTATAAACTAAACTTATCGAGTTCCTTAAAAGAGCCATTGAATTTGTAAACGCTAAAAAGTTTTTAACACTCAAATTCAAGAAAAAACATGTCAGAATGTTTAGTATAGAGTTAAAAAATGAGTTTGAAAAAGTTTAATTGATAAACAATAACTGAGTTAAAATTAAGTTATTAAAAATGGTATTTGAAATAAAGTTAAAATATTATAAAGTTTATAAAATTGTTATATAGAATTTTTAAGAAAGAAGTGGTGTTTGTAAGAATGAAGTGATATATTTATTTTTATTAAGGTTTTGATTGGTTGTAATGTTGTTTGATTGGTTGTAATGTTGTTTGATTGATTTAAGTTTGTTATAATGATTGAAAAAGTTTCTTTAAAAAAAAATAATTGAAAAAGTAAAAAGAAATAAATAGTAAGATAAAAAGAGAAATATGAGTGTAAGTGGATAAAAATTGAGTTAAAATGTTTATAATTTAACTTCAATACAAACATCACTAAAAAAAATTTAACTTAATTTTGCAACTTTAGTTGCATAACAAACACCCCGATATATATTTAAGGAAAAGGGGTAAATATAACTTTTTTAACAAAAGTCAACCAAAAATAAAAAATTTGTCCTTCAATGTAGTAGTATTTCAATCATTAGGATTTAAACGTTCATTGACCATCTTAAAAGTGTGATGCATGAAAATTATCTTAACCGGTAAACAACAAATGAATCTTTCTAATGATACTGGGAAAGATTGTATAGTCTCAATCATAATTTTACACACATATACAATCTGCAGCCTCTATATAATTTGATATCGATAATTTCACTTTCTCAAATTTATTCATTTTCAGTCTTCCTAGAACACGTCGTTTAGGCATGCTCTATTGTTGTTTCGTTCATAGTCATGAACAAAGCATTAGCGGGGTGATTGCAGTATCACTAAAGTTAGAACAATTAAGCAAAAAAATTGAAGTATCTATCTATATATATAATTCCACACACTTTAATACTGCATTCGACTTTGCTAGAAAGCTCAATCTCATATTTAGCATTATCCTTGCCAAATTACGTCGTAAATCAAATGGCGCATCCGAATTTTTAAGTAAATAGGATTGATCCAAAACGAAGTGGTGCAGCAACGTTAAAGAAACGCAATGATTATAATGTGACAAAATATCACGCAAATCTAGAAGCACTTTGAATTATACTGACTCACGGCATTTTTGCATCAATCCAATTCAATTCCCAAAATATACTTTACTGTACTGCCCGTCCCCCACATCTAGTAATACTAGTTCGTTTTTCCAAGCAATTCATCCATTAATTTATTCTAGGAAAACATCTACAAAATGTCTAAAGTAACGTATTTTGAAAATTTATTTATAAACTGATTCATATGCTTTCTGATACATGTGAAAAATATACAATATGCAATACTAAATGTGACGATTACTCCCTCCCTGACACATGTTACATTTATATTTATCAATATTATTTACAATTTAACATATGATATCTTTAATTTTGAAAAAAATAATCTCCCATATGATTATTCCCTCAATCATAACACTTAACTTTTGGATTTTACTATTTTTTTTATCATCCCTTGCACACCTTAAACTAAATATATGCCTCCAACTATATTCAATATTTTTCGTAATTTTATATTGTGATAGTATTCGATGGCTACTTGAATGGGATACGAAATGATTATATTTGAAATTATGAATTAACAATTGCAAGAGTCAAAAAGTTCAAACGTTGTAAATAATCATTACTGCATCTCACAATTGCAAGATTTCAAGATGATTACCATCGATTTAGTGGAATTGAAATTTCAATTACCAAGGTGAAAATTTATTAGAGTAGTATCTCTTCATTTAGGAAATAGATTATTTACGGATTAAACTATTTTCTCATGAATATAAGAGAATTGAAATGAATAAAACTGAATTGTAGTACAATAATAACTAATTCAGAATTGAACTAAAAAAATTTAAATTAAACTCAACTGAAATTAATAATTTTTCAGATAAAATAATATACGCTTACTTGAATATTTAATTCATCGAACAATATGAAGATTACGACATCTGGACATACCATAAATGTCAAATTATATCTATATCCCATACTATTCCATTCTCAACGAATGGGTAAAAGTCAGATACCTAGTATGGTGATAAGTCAATTTTCCAAATGGCTTACACAAGGTAGTAGTAATAAATATCAAAACGCAAAAGTTTTTAATCTCGTCCCCAGGCGACTTTAACAATCTATTCTCCTTTAATCACAGGTAACCCGTCATTGCAATATCAGTTGGTCCCCATGGGAGTCATTTGAGTGTTGCCTTTAACTTTCAACTTTTTGAACTCCATGGATAGGATTTTGTAAAGCAAGTATCTTGAGTTTTATTGAGTTTTTCAAAAAAATATCTCAGAGTTTGAGTTTTTCACAACTAAAAAATGTACCTGGAAATCTGCTAATGTATTATATCCACAAGTATATCCAACTTGCAACTTGCATTTGTTTATCCAAGAACAATCATATGAATACATCACTACTAGTTGTTGCATTACGCAACAAGCAGTACACAACTCTTACTCCAAGTCTCCTACCCAGAAAGATCACAAAATATTCTTGGATCCTGTTCTAACAACTCTACAAGTCCCAAAGTTCAAAATTCAGAAGACGCTTCAAAACCAAGCTTACACAGAAACTGAGATATATTCTCAGATCTTTTATTCAATATACTCGAAAGCATACACATTAGCAGAGTTGTTCTTGTACTACTACTGTAACATTCTAACACCCTTACATAAAAAGGCGAAGGGAATCATATACTGCTTCGATTGATACATCATCGTCTAGAGTTCAAGTACTTCCCATATTTTGAGAGTTGTTTAACTATCTTGTCACATTACTCAAACTTTCACTATTTGGTTGTTAGGAAGTTCATTGCTTAATTTCATTTTGTCAAGGTTGAATATTCTATGACAGACATTCAATGATTTTGTTTCCATGATAATTGTTGTTGTATTTTGGTGATTCCGTCGGGATGTTATGTCAACCATTGCCATCTACGTAAAATTGAACTTTGTTGAGATATTATCTGTCTGATTGCTCACTATGAATACTATTAGATTTAGAGTTGATTGTGTGGATGCAAGAATGACTTTGGCATGTGGAGTATAATAATGTGTGTGTGGATGCAAGAATGACTTTGGCATGTGGAGTATAATAATGTGTGTGAATATTGTCTGCTTTTATGGATTTAGTCATGAAAACATGCTTACATATATGGTATATGGATGTATCTTGAGCTAGATGGATTTCTTGATATGTAAAATTTGTTTGGGAAAACAAGAAAACTAATATGCAACTCCATTGTGTTATTTTGACACGTCCATCTATAGAAATCAAGCTGGTGTCGAAGTGGATGTCTTTATTAGAGATCGCGATGGGTCAGTGGTGGCTTCCAGAAGAAGGCGGCTTGAGTTTATCAGGTCTCCGAAAATAGCAAAGAGTTTGGTTGCTCGATGCGGTGTCCAGTTTGCTAGAGATTTTCAACTTCTAGATATTGTTTTTGAAGGAGATTTATCATAATGTGATAACACAACACCAAGACTCAAATCCAATAGTATAACTAGCGATAGTTAATGTACACGTGAAGTTGTATAATTTTAGAGATTTGTTATCTTTTTATTTATGTTCATAGATTTACTAGAGATGGTTAATGTACATGTGAAATTATTACAATGAACAAGTTTCAACTTTTATCTGTGTTATGCCTTTTTTATCTTCGTCTTTGACTCCTGTTATGCTTATTCCCTTTAGTTTTCTTGTTTTGATTGTATGATAAATGTTGGAATTTATTTTGATAAACCTTGTACTCTTTATGTATAAACCTAAAATATTTCGCATTAAAACCTTAATCGTTCTTCACATAAACTTGAGAACTTGCAGAGCATTGAAAAATTAAAAAAAAAATTTAATTAACACGAATTCACAATAAATATAACCGCTTCTCACATAAATCTTAACCAATTATCACACATCATATAAGCATTAAAGTCCATAATGTATAAGCGAACCTATCTTCAATTCAACCTATCTTTTACTGAAACCGTAAGCATTTTACAAGAAACCTTAACCTCTTTTAAAAAATTGTTAAGGTTTATGTTTAGAATGTTTTAGGTTGTTATGCGTTGGTGCTAATGTTTATATGTAATGATATAACTTTTACAAGGTTACGTTTAAATCTTTACCTTTCTATATAATAACCTGAATTTATTTCATGTAAGGGGTTTGGGGTTCACCATTTTCTCTATAGGGTTTTAAAATGCTTCAGTAACCTCAATAAACCCTTAATTAGGGCTTAGAGTTGAGGATGGGTACAGGTAGTTTAGGATGGAAAGTGAGACCCTAAGGGTGTTTTCATGTGTCGGGGTTTTAGGGTTCACCATTTCATGTATAGGATTTTAGAAAAATTGTTAAGATTAATTTAAAAATGGTTAAGGTTTATGTTCAGAATGTTTAAGGTTATTATGTGTTGATGCTAAGGTTTATATGTAGTGATAAACCTTTAAGGGGTTACACTTAAACCTTAACCTTTATGTATAATAACCTGAATTTGTACTTCATGTGTCAAGGGGGGTTGAGGATTCACCATTTCCTCCACAGAGTTTTAGAATGCTTAAATGCCCCCTGAAAACCCTTAATTATGTCTTAAAGTTTATAGGATTGGGTATAGCCTATACCCCCACCTTATACCCCGTCCTAAACCCTCATCCCTAATTAAGGGTGCACTACAATAAAACTATCAAATAGCAACGGATTTTTGCGACGGATACATATCTGTCGCTAATCCTTAGCGATTCGTCGCTATTTAGCGATGAATAATTTATACGTGGCTAAATAGTGACGTATAATTTAACCGTCGCTTATTTCGTTGACCAAAAAATAAGGGAAAAAAAAGAGAAAAAGGTCTTAGCGATGGATAGAACTATATGTCGCTAAGAAAAAGGAAAAAAAAGAAAAAGGTCTTTAGCGACGGATAAAACTATCTGTCGCTAAGAAAAAGGAAAAGGGAAAAAAAGAAAAAGATTTTAGCGACGGATAGGTTAACCGTCGCTATTTATTAAATATTGTATAAAATTGTCGATTTATTGTATATTCGTATTGAATATTGTATAACCGTATTGAATATTGTATGCACTTGTCGATTTATTGTATGTATATGTATAGAATTGTCGATTTGTTGTATCATTGTCGGTTTAGCTTCTTCAAATTTGCAGATTAAAAATAAAAATAAAAAAATGCCTAAATAGCGACGGATATACTATATACTACCCATCGCTAATTTACAATGTCTTCATCAACGGATTTATCCGTCGTTAAATAGCGACGTATATTTATCCGTCCCTAAATGGCTAGAGACGGTCAAAATAGAGACAGACTTATTATCCGTCGCTAAAAGGCTATTTTTTGTAGTGGGCGTAAGATATTTTATTAATCTAGTTAAGTTCTAATAAGGTTCTTTTGAAAAATGGTTAAGGTTTATATTTAAATTATTTTAGGTTATTGAGTGTTTATGCTAAAATTTATATGTAATGATAGAACTTGTACAACGGTACAATTAAACCTTTACCTTTTTGTATAATAATCTGAATTTGTGTTTCATGTATTAGGGGTTTACCATTTTCTCCATTGGATATTAGAATGCTTCCATGACTC
>JAYMSR010001287.1:0-10553 GCA_036897825.1 Plantago rigida | reverse complement strand
TGTCCGGTTCAACCTCCGGTTACTACTTTTAAAACATAGCTATCAATAGCATGAATAGTATCTAATGACTAATTTTATTCTTCTTATCAACATACTAAATTTAGAAAATTAATTTCTATTATCACAATGACTCAATTGTTTTATTTAGTTTTTATTTTAGTAAATGAAAAAAATTGATACTAGCACCATCATGGATTTCATATCAGTTTAATAAATGATTTTTTTTTCCGTTTGGAGTATAACATTTAACGAGCACATACTAGTGTTGAGTAAATTGGAAAATGGGGATTTGGAAAACCAGAAGAGAAAACCTCACCCAAAACCTTATCATGCAGCAAATGGTGACAGAAAGATTTGACAGGCAGAGAGATAGCCACACAACCTTAACCCAAGCCACAACATACTACTACTATTTCCCCCAATTCCTAAATTCTCTGTGCAAAACAAAACTCTATCTATCGGCTATCGACACACGGTTTCCTTTCTTTCTCCTTCACTTTTTAACTGTTTGGAAACACTCAAACACCATTCAACAAATTAAATAAAGCTCCTATTTTGCTAGGTACTACTCCTTTCCACACAGTTTACTTCTTGCTTTTCTGTTTTCTGTAGCCGATGGTACCTGTCTTGGCGCCAATTGTGTCAAAGTTTCAATCTTGTAGTCTGATTTTGTCGTGAATTCTAACTGTCTGTGAATTTGCTCAAACGAAGCTCCTTTTCCTCCTGGGTTTAATTTCTGATGTTGAAGAGTATATAGTTCTTTAGCATGACTTCATTAGCTTCCTTGGTGAATTTGGGAAGTGTCAACATGGCATCTTTTGGAAATTTTGATGGTGGGTCTGTTTCTTTAATTAAAAGAGTATCTTTTCCTAGACACCATGCTAGTATAGGGAGGTTTTGGAGTGGTAAGAGGTGGAGGTATATTGGTGTGTGCAGATATACTGTGACTTCTAATTACATTGCTGAGCAAGGGACTTCGGTTTCTCTTAGTAGTAAAGAAAATGATGACGGTTCCTTTCTCAAGGCTGCGCCCAAGCCAATGTTGAGACCGGGGTCTAATAAGGTTGAACCTCTTCCGGGTGCAAGTTGGGATGAATCGAAACCTAATGGGAGCTCTGGCACTGGGACTACAAGCGGCAGTGGGGAGGATAGAAGTGTGATCGAGTCATTGGGTGAAGTGTTGGAGAAGGCCGAGAGGCTGGAGGTCAGTAAGAAGCCGAATGTGTCTGTAAACAGACCTCCAACAAGTGGAATTACTGTTCCGAAGAATGGGAAACCAGTTAATTTGGTGGATAATTCCAATCGTAAGGCTAAGACAATGAAGAGTGTCTGGCGAAAAGGTAACCCAGTGGCTGTTGTAGAGAAAGTAAAGGATATTCCAAGACAGGATCCTAGAACAGATGGTGGAGGTGTTTCAGCCTTTCGGCCTGCTTCTCCACCTAGACCTCCTCAGCCACCCCAGCAAGTTCAACCAATGTTACATGAAAGACCCTCCGTTGCTCCTCCCCCAAGTATCAAGAAACCGGTAATTTTCAAAGATATACTTGATGGCACAAAGTCTCCTGAAGATACTGATTTGACAAAGAGAAAAGAGCGAAAACCTATTCTAATTGACAAATTCGCGTCTAAGAAACCAGCTCCTGACCCTGGTACTGGTAAAGCTGCTTTAGCCCCACCGAAAGCAGCGAAGAGCTTTGGGCCTAGCAAATTTAAGGGGGGTGACTTCCGGAAGAGGGGTGGACCTGCTGGAGGATTCCGCAGGCGTAAGTCTAATGAGCCTGACGAGGGTTCAGCTGAACTTGATGCTTTGATTCCAGGTGGAGCTACTGCCAGGAAAGGAAGAAAATGGAGTAAAGCGAGCCGGAGGGCTGCTAGACTCCAGGCAGCCAGAGATGCTGCACCTGTCAAAGTAGAAATAATGGAAGTCGAAGAAGATGGAATGCTAACTGATGAACTGGCGTTCAACTTAGCCGTCAGCGAAGGAGATATTCTTGGGTATTTGTACTCTAAGGGAATTAAACCTGATGGGGTACAAAAACTGAGCAAAGACATGGTGAAGATGGTCTGTGAACATTTTGAGGTAGAAGTTGTTGATGCTGCCCCCATCAGGGTGGAGGAAATGGCAAAGAAGAAGGAAATTCTTGATGAAGAGGACATAGATAATTTAGAAGATAGACCTCCTGTTCTAACCATAATGGGGCATGTTGACCATGGAAAGGTCTGGAAGAGTGTTTTTCGATTCTGTGATTATTCTGTAGTTTGTATCTTTCCAGCTTGAGCTAACAGTTATTTTTCCTCGCAACGCAGACCACACTTTTGGATTACATTCGGAAGACCAAGGTATATACTGTGTGACCTCAAGTTATTTGTAAATATTGATGTTGCCAGGCATTTTTTGATGACTTGAGAAATACACATACTTTTGTTTGGGTAACATTCACCTGCATATAAGGTATAGTTGGGAGATTGGTTTCTAACTCCTAATCATTTTAGGTGGCAGCTGGTGAAGCTGGTGGGATAACGCAAGGAATTGGTGCTTATAAGGTTGAAGTACCAGTCGACGGGAAGCAACAAACATGCATTTTTCTTGATACTCCTGGACATGAGGTAAATAACGTTTTAGTGTATCGATGTTCATCCTTCACATGTTATATGTATTCATGTGCTATATTATCAATTCACACGTTGATTCTTTGAGTTCTTAAGAAGTATGTTCTGAATCTAATCTCATTTAATGTACCGCTCTAGGCATTTGGAGCAATGAGAGCACGTGGAGCGAGGGTGACAGACATTGCTGTCATTGTGGTCGCTGCTGATGACGGTATGCGTCCTCAAACGAATGAAGCTATTGCTCATGCCAGAGCAGCTGGCGTGCCAATTATTGTAGCTATAAACAAGGTATCTTCTGAGCTTCTTTTTATTGTTTGGTTTTGTGTATACCCCTGCTAGGTTAAAGAATAATAATTTATCAACCTACTGTAGATAGATAAGGACGGAGCTAATCCAGATAGAGTCATGCAAGAGCTTTCATCATTTGGTTTGATGCCAGAAGAGTGGGGTGGTGAAACCCCAATGGTTAAGGTAATGAAACTAGATGTCAAATTATGCACTTCTTTTATTTACTTTCCTTGACAGCTAAGTTATCTCACAGCGAATTATTTATGACAGATAAGTGCTCTTAAAGGGGAGAATGTAGATGATCTGCTGGAAAACATTATGCTTGTTGCTGAGGTAGCCTATAGAGCTTTTCACTTCTGCAAGGGGTCTCATTTATCTTGCTATCCTGACATTTTACATTTTGCACTGCTTTGGGTCCACACATTGTGTTCTAATAGCTTCAGTTTCATTGCATAATCTTCTCAAGCACTGGAAATATCAGTTTCTTTTGCATTACTATGTACTTTGCATTTAAATTTCTTGCTTGGGTATACAGAATTGATGATCTCCTTGTGCTGGAAAAAACTTCAAATTGTATTCTGTGTTTGACTATGTATCATAGTTTCCCTCGTCCTTGTTGGTTCTGAATCAGTTTCCATCTATTGTTATAGTTGCAAGAATTGAAGGCTAATCCACAAAGGAATGCTAAGGGAACAGTTATTGAAGCTGGTCTTGATAAATCCAAGGGACCTGTAGCTACATTTATTGTGCAGAACGGAACACTTATAAGGGGAGATGTCGTAGCTTGTGGAGAGGCATTTGGAAAGGTTTGTATATGAAACTTTAAACATCCTGGAAAAGTTATTTCATCTCTGATTCCTGAAAGGCTTCATTTTCCTATGACAGGTGCGTGCTCTATTTGATGATAAAGGGAAACGGGTCGATGTTGCTGGGCCCTCTATACCGGTGCAGGTAATTTCTACTGCGATATCAGTTTTCTGCTATTCTGTACTTAGTATTCGTTCAATATTTTTACTATGCTTATTTTTGTTGTCAATTCCATACTTGTTACTATACTCTGGTTCTGGAATGGAATTCCCAACTAATGCAGGAAAAAGTGAAACATTGTTTTTATGTTTTCGCTGTATTATGCAAAGGAAAGCATGAATGTCTCGGACACTCATTCTGGAATTTCTTAACTGGTTTCCGAGCGGGCTATCCAATCACATTGAGGTTTTGCCTAACAGAAGTTAGGCTGTGCAAAACACTTGTTTTTCTTTTTTTAGCCTTTTTCAACATATTAAATATTTGAAGTTAATTGGTGATAGTACTAGCTATTCAATTTGTTTTTATTTTCAAGTTGATGGCTCACACCGGGTTATTTGCAGCTTTAGTGACTACTGATTAAACACCGGTTCATTTATAATTAGATGTCTAAAGGAGTCTCTTTCCACATGTCCCTTTATTATATTCTCTTAGATTTTATCAAACTTGATATTTTGTTTCTCTAAATCATAAACTAGTGTGTAACAAATTGAAGACTTTCAACTGACTCTTCAAAACATCTTTACTTTATCCGAGCTACTTTTAGTGAAAAATGTAGAAAAGACACGGCAGGTTTAAATACCATATTGTTTTCATGGTGGTTAAAGATTATCTCCCATTCTCCTCTGCTGATATTTTTGGTGTCTTTTGTTTGGAACATAGCTCCGCTTTCCATACATGCACGTGTGTGGGTAAATGCATGTATTTATACTTCTACGTTCTATCAATGCAATCTCTTTCTTCATCCTGGCACAGTACATTAAATCTTCTGTTATTGGAAGTGTTTATTCTCATTGAAGCTTCTCCCAATCTCTTGACGTTACAGTGCATACTTGGCAGGTCATTGGATTGAATAATGTCCCTTTAGCGGGCGATGAGTTTGAGGTTGTTGGTTCCCTTGATATTGCAAGAGAAATGGCGGAATCACGAGAGGAGTCCTTGAGAAATGAACGTATTACAGAAAAAGCAGGGGATGGGAAAATTACACTTTCTTCTTTAGCTTCTGCTGTTTCATCTGGAAAGACTGCAGGATTAGATCTGCACCAACTAAATATTATACTCAAGGTTGATGTTCAGGTAATATCTTTATACCTTACAGGAAGTTTGTTCTGTTTACTGCAACATCACAGTGTTGCATGGTTATGTATAGTCTGGCAATCATCAAATGTTTGATACATCCACACATAAGCTCCGTCCAACAAGGTCTATGTAATATATTAATCTGTCACCAACATGTTTCATTATTTCAATTTGATAACTGTTTATCTGATGCTATTTGAATTAAATGATTGATAATTGTATGCAATAAATTAGTCAAGTTGTCTTCTGAACAACAGAAGGAAAAGCTTGTGGATATTGTAGAACAGGATAACACTGAGCTCTGGAATTTGGCACTACATAATAGTGCATAATCCGAGATTCTTACAGACACTTCATGTAATTGACAGAAGTCAAACACCATGCTTTGGAATGGATATCCCCATTTTCTTTGGACCAAGTCTTGTAAATTTTCCTAAATAATAGTAAAATCGTCATTAGATTAGTATAAATTAGGTGAGTGTTCATACACTTGGGGTGGAAACTGGAAGGGTGGTTTTCCTTTATATTAGGAAAATCTTCACTTTTACAAGAATTTGGCATTTATTTGAGGTCTGCTCTGTTCTTATACATGTTAAAAAAGAGAGAGAGATAGAGAGAAAAATGACAAAGTACTAAATCTTCTTGGGTCCTCTCATTCTGTGTCTTTTACATACATCTGAGATACTACAGGGGTTTCCATTGACTTCATAGCCACCTGATTTTTTTTTGAATAAACGCTGCTACATGATTATAAATTATGTATTCGACTTTATTTGACATGGTACTAGTCCCACAACATAGTTTCCACTATCAAAACATATCCCAGGTAGAGTAAATTTTTTACTAAATATTAAATGAAACTAACTTGCATTCTTATATTTTTGAAATTATCCTGCCATAATTGTATACAAGAATTGTGAATTACTGCAACTAAGTGAACTTTTTTTAATCATTTCTAGGGATCCATTGAGGCAATAAAACAAGCACTGCAAAAGCTTCCGCAACATAACATCACCTTGAAGTTCCTACTGCAAGCAACTGGGGATGTGAGCACCAGTGATCTTGATCTTGCAGTGGCAACTAAAGCTATTATTTTGGGCTTCAATGTCAAAGCGCCTAGTTCAGTCAAGACATATGCCGAAAACAAGAATGTCGAAATTAGGTTGTATAGAGTTATATATGAACTTATTGATGACGTGCGGAAAGCAATGGAGGGACTCCTGGACACTGTTGAGGTAACAAATTCCCCTTCATTTGAGTCATTTATCTATCAATGTGTGAGGACTCTCCATCTGGCTTCTGTAAGGCCTTATGGACCAACATGTATGAGAATAATAACTTGAAAGAAAGAGTTCTTGTATGTTGCATCATCACCTTTTTTTCTTTTTCCTGGAAGGTTGCATTTGAAGATTTAATATGACCTTTCTACCAATTCCACTCTTCATATGGAATTGGAGTAATAGTCGTATCTCATACACCTCACTCATATTGGTTGGGGAAACTGATTGTATATGGTTAATACTTTCCAGGAACAAGTGCCAATTGGTTCAGCCGAGGTAAGGGCTGTATTTAGTAGTGGCAGTGGACGTGTTGCTGGATGTATGGTGACAGAGGGAAAAATTGTGCAAGACTGTGGAATTCGTGTACTAAGAAGAGGGAAAAAAGTTTATGTTGGCGTTGTTGGTTCACTGCGCAGAGTCAAAGAGATAGTGAAAGAGGTAATCTATGGTCTATTCTTGTTCATGTTTCACTAGTCACTTAAAAATGTGAATGTGTTTGCGTACTCATATTGTTTATCATATGCCATATTATTCATGCTTTCAAAATACTCCCTCTGTCCCAGACTCAACTTCTCATTGAGTTGTTGGGTTTCAAGAGTGAACTATATAAATAATAGAATAATCTATAAAATGTAAGGTGAAACGAATAAAAGTATGAGAGATAGCGAATAAACTAAGAGAGATATTTTCCATTTAAGGTATGAGAAGTTGAGATTGTGACAAAAAAAAAAGAAAGGAAAGTGTGAAGTTGAGATCGGGAAGGAGGGAGTATATATAGGAGTATAATTTATTTTTTTAACATTTTGTGTGTCGCTGGAGACACTCCGGACATGTCTGTGTGTGCATACGCATTGAACGGAACATCTGAACTAATTTCATTGCTTCCTGTTACTAATGTGCAGATAGTCATTTCTGGCAAGCCGGTACATGATATACCTGAGGGTGCTTCAAAGGGCACTACTGAAAGTCATGCTGAGGGTTAGTAATAAAGAGCATGGCTGAAAATCTGTCTTGGAGAAGTATTTCGGATGTTGAAAAAACAAAAATGTTTCAGAAATAGAAATGGATTTTTTTATAGGAGAAAAATGAAATTTTTAGGCAAAAGAAAACAGTTTTTTCCTAAAGATAATGATGAACCACATTTAATGGACACTATTGTAATCTTCCACCACGCACCGGAGTGTTGGGGGTGGTTTTCCTAATATTTAGGAAAAGCAGTTTTTTTCTTCAATATCAGACCTGGGAGTAAAAGATTTCCAGTGTAGTAATAAGTTTTGGAATTCCATGTTACATCATCTCGATGAACTGAAAAAACAAGACGTTTAATGAGGTTCTCCGAGATGTTATACCATGATACACGATAAAGTGGAATAATACTGGTCTTATCGATTGCCAATGGTGAAATGCTTCACTCAGGCTCGTGAGAGCTTGAGAGGTATAATTGTTGTAATTGAACATGGCTTTTCATAGTGATATTCGTTTTCAGGTGATTGGGCACACCCTTTAAAGTCATACTTGACGTATGTTGCTTACCTATACCAAAAAATGGACCCAATTCCTGAACAAGAGCGCTTCGAGGTAGAGAGACTCTCTACTCTTGTGTGATATTTCTTTCGCCTTCCTCACTTGTTGAACTTACTCGTTGCAACCTACCAGCTTGGGTACAGGGATTATTTGCAGTCACCTTTGCAGGTGAATTTCCATTTTATACATGTTTATTGTTTATTGTTATCCTTTCTGATGTGTAATTCTAATGTTGTGTTTAGTTGACTCATGTTAGTTGCATCCCTACATTGCAGCCACTTATGGATAACCTAGAGGCCCAAACTTATGAAACATTTGAGAAGGATACAGTTAAATATGCCCAGGTATGTCAGGGTTGTTTACGACGTTGACATATGTGACGGTGAAATATATTCAAATGCATTTTAGTCCGTGAAAACAGATCTGTCTTCTACTCTATGTAGCATGGAAACATCTATGGGGTGAACTTACCCAATCCCTGCGACTTGGATATGTATTTTCTCGGATCCATTTGAAATATGTATCCTGCCATTTAGATGTATTTATTTCTTATATGAACAAGATTCTCAAGGTTTGCTTAGTTCTTTAGGGTTGGAGAGTAAAGAAAAAAGAGCCCAGAGGATATACAAGAACTATAACCGATATAATGAATTATTGAATCCTAAATATATAGAAATGTGATCTTGGTTGATGTATTCATTACATCCTATATAATTTGACATATTATATATATTGAAAGATATGGAAAATTTAACGTATCCTTGACGTATCCATATCCTGTTTTTTGGGATTTTCACATTTCATGTACCTAAATCGGTATCTGTATCGATGCTTCCTAGCTTCTAGTTGGAGAAATATTCTGGTGAAAGAAACTTGCCTTCTCTGCATGACCACAATATGATGCAGGCAAATAATTTTATCATGTTTTTGTGCTGGTGAAAGAAAACTTAAGCCTCTTGTTTTTTGACTTCTCTGCATGACCACAATATGATGGTGTTATTATAGGCATCCTTTGAGTCCTGACCTACCAAGTCGTTTTTTATCGTTTCAGATTTATGTTGATATATTTGTTGTGTTATGACAGTATCAAACTGCCGTTGCTAAAGCTCTAGTGGACAGGGTTCCTGATGATAATGCTGCTTCCGTGACAACTGTAAGTTATTTCGGGCTTCAGCCTGCATATCGTAACATTGGCATCAGTTAAGAGTATGCTGTTGTTTGGTGTTGATTCAGTTTGCCCTTTTCACATGTTTCAGGTATTGATGGTTGTTGGTGCTGGTAGGGGCCCTCTTGTCAGAGCATCACTACAGGTTAACTCTGTGATTCACTTTGGAAATTAGGGATCATGTCAACTGTTGAAAATGCTAAAAATCTGTATTTGGTTGTGCTTCATGGCATTGTTTCACAGGCTGCTGATGAAACAAATCGAAAACTAAAAGTTTACGCTGTAGAAAAAAATCCGAATGCCGTCGTAACACTTCATGTAAGTCATGCAATTTCTCTTTTTTGTTTTGCTGTTATGTGTGTCCATTTACGATTTCTGCTCGTGTCGTGTGATATATTATATGCTAGCACAACTATTTTAGTGGATGTTAGCTACATCCAGTTGGTAACTGCTATTTATTATTGCAGTAATTCTGTTAATGCTGCAACAGTTTGAATATAGTCTACGCAAGCCACAGCATTAATTCTTTTCTCAGGTCATAAAATTAATGAATTGAGAGAAGTGTCACTATCATCAACTAGGCTGTTCATAATTTCTTATATGATGTAGGTAATAATTTGTCGCTGTTGGCACATACAATGGAAGTTCTTACGTCTTATGAAATACTAATTGATATATTCTACTGAAGTTGCATACTTGCATCTTTCCTGCATTTGTAAACATGTTTTTTTTCTACAAGTTAAATATGTTTTACTATTAATCTTAGTTTTGTTATGCAATCTAAATTTGTTGCTGGTGATTTTTTTTATAGATGCAATAAGCTGAATTTAATTTCATCATGTTTAAAAATGTAATAATGTTACATGCAGAGTTTGGTCAAGCTAGAGTGCTGGGAAAAGGTTGTCACTATAGTTTCTTGTGACATGCGTAATTGGGATGCTCCTGAGAAAGCTGACATATTGGTATGGTACTTAACATATTGTTAAAACTGGATGAAATACTTGCATGATGCATATATTGTCAGTATTTGATTCCACTTAGTGGTCTTTTCTGGATTGAAATAGGTCAGTGAGTTATTAGGATCTTTCGGTGATAATGAGCTCTCCCCTGAGTGTCTTGATGGAGCTCAAAGGTTCTTGAAGGAGGATGGAATCTCGATCCCTTCATCGTAAGTTTTCTTAAAATTATAATTATTATTCTTTGTTAGGGGAATTTACATATAGCACCCTTTTTAGATAGCCATTGAACGATTAGGCCCCTAATGTTCCAAATATTACGAATAAATCTTCTGACTTTGTCATTACATTTAACTCAGATATTTTGTGTTTCACATAATTGATATTAAGTACTTCAAAATAACCCGAAACTTTCAAATCCTAATAAACAAAACCCAAAATATTTCCTAATCTTCTTCTCCTTTGACTGAAAAGACAAAAACTGCAAAAATAAAATAAAATAAAAATACAATGGAACTTCCAAGGAACAAAATCTCCAACTGGGCTATAAGATTCTTTCAAATGAGACTAGACTTGAAGTCAAGAGTATATGCTGAAATGATGTGAATATGTAGATGGCCCGGGATT
>JAYMSR010001286.1:0-10554 GCA_036897825.1 Plantago rigida | reverse complement strand
TTGGATAAAAACTTGTTGAATTTAAATAGTTTATGGACATTCAGTTTGACCCCGAATCCATCAACTTAATTGATCCCAATTCACCAATTACATCAACGTCCCTATATTTATTTTTCTTAATTAAAGACAAGTTTACTGTTAGTTGAGGCCAAAATAAAAGTGGAAAAAAGAAAAACAAAAATAAAAGAAAATAGAGAATCAAAATAAAAGAAGTTCAAAAATCAAAATACTCAATGACTCTTTCGTTATTTATAGCAACTTTGGCTGACACGTTAACAAAAAGTAAATCCATATCATTATCAAATTTGACTTTTGAATCTATCTGTAATATCGGAAATTGCTATGTTTAATTTTTGGATGTAAATGTTATTATTCGAATAGAATGAATGAATATGTTATTGGATCCGATTTAAGAGGTACCATTCAAAATTTTCCATCTTTATTTGATCATTTAGTCATATGTGCCAAGATTTTATGTTTAATTCTTTTTAATATTTCGAGAGTTATGCTTTATTACGACATAGCATGAATTATGTCGGGGGTTGAAGATTGTAGTAGATGCTTTCATGGTGATCATACACATACGCGGTGATCATACACATACGCGGCCACGCCCTATGTTTTTGGGTAGATGGATTAATAATGTGTGAGATATACTAGTTGAAATGGTTAGAGTTTGTAAAGAACATAAAAAAATGAATTTGTTCTAAACGTATACAAATATAATACTCCCTCTGTGTCCGAACTCAATTTTATGTGGGTTTGAACACAAGTTTTAAGACTAAATTATATAAATAATTAAAATGATTATAAAAGGTAGGTAAAATGGTTAAAACTATGAATAAAATATGTGAACCAGTGAATCAAGTATAAGAGTGTGAAATAAGAATCCAGTAGAGAGATGTTTTCCATTTGCAATATGAAAAGTTGAGATTGAGACAAACAAATATGAAAATTGTGAAGTGGAGATTAAGAGTAATAGTTGAATGTGGTTTTTATATAGGGTAGAAATGAAATTTTTGAATTTACCAATACTGAAATTGAATAATAGTACAATTTATTAAACCTGACATTATATTACTGGTATCACCCCTTCGGTAACCGGTATGTCTCAAAATTTTAAACAAAGAATTTGGGAAGAGCCCTCCCATTCGTGATCAACACCTTCAAAACCTTATTCCAATGACCTCCAAACTGAAAGTTCCTGAAAAATTAACTAAAACTGATTTGGCATTTTCATCACACTACTATCTAAATTTCACACTGCAAAACCAAAATGTTGCTCCATTTCCTTCTGTTGCTTCCATGGCTATTCCAATCAGCTGGAGCTCAAGTGTTAACTCTCGTAATGCACCACCGCTTCTCCGATCCGGTGAAGCATCTGTCCAACCGTTCCGGTCTGGTTCTCAGCTGTCCGGTGGCCGGAAGCGTCGAGTATGATGAGTTGTTGGCTCGCCATGATCGATTGCTATTGAACGCGCTCACTTTCTCCGTCGACGGAAATGCCACATACTGAATCAGCTCGTTAGGATTGTGTGAAGTATTTGGAAGTTTTGCGGTGAATATGAAACTTTACAAGTCTTGCAGGGCTAATCTGCAATTGGTCGTTGTTTATCAAGTCATTAACGGCTTAATCAGGCGCGTTTAATATACATCCGTCAGATCAAAACGGCTTTAGTTAAGATCGAACGGTTCATGTGTCTTCTGGCATTTCTTCAGGGTTTGTAGAGTATTTAAGCACTTTGCTTCTGATTTCTTCGGTAACAAGTCTTATAATCCCAATCAGAGTGAAAAGCAGTTACATCTGATAGTAGAGTGATTCTCCATTGTTGTGGTAGAGTGAGAGCTTGATACTATTGTTTGTTCGATTGTAATTGTTCTCGATTGGAGATAATAAATCCTTGATTGTTCCTCCGTGGATGTAGGATTGTTTAATCCGAACCACGTAAATCTCTTGTTGTTCTCTGTGTGTTTGATCGAGTGTTATTTCGTTTGTTTGTTGTGTGTGATCGATTGATTACGATTTTCTCAACAAAAAGATTAAATGTTGTTAAATTTTAATATTGAAACCGACTATAGTATTACTCCATCTTGGCCATTAAAAGCTTCCTAGCATGCTACTTCCTCCGTCCCATTATAAGCTTTTTAATTTTTCATTTTAGTTGTTCCAAAATAAGCTTTCCATTTTCATTTTTGGTAATGTTATCCAACATAAAATAATCATATTTAAAACCTTACCAACCCATTATCTCTACTTTATTCATTATTTATTCTCTCTTCATTTAATAATACTCAACTTTCCACTTTAACAAACCACTATCAATTTTGTATTCATTCTTTAATATTTTTCTATTTAAATATTCCACTTTCCTTTTTTTGTTAACCAATACAGCAAACAGGAAGCTTTTCCCAGGAAGGAGGATGTAGGAAAAATGAAATGAACATCATTGTAGATTTATATCAACATTCAACCAAGTGTAAGGATGGGGTTATTCTAATATTCAAGAAGAAAGGTAAAATGTGCATGTGTGTGTGTGTGTGTCTATGTCTGCTACTAACTACATATGCTTCCGGACCACTTTCAAGCCAATAACACATATGCTGGTCAAGGAAATACACCAATCGACAATCAAACTATCCAGGAAAAACACCGATACCCAGGACACCAGGACTGCTAACAAGAAGCTCAATATAAGCTCTAGATTATCAAGACATAGCACACACACTTGCTAAGTTTTGTAAGGGTTGTGAATGGAAACAACCAGGGTTTTTTAAAGGAATCCCACTAAGATACTTCTGCAGCAAAAGCATTACACAGTCTTGTTCATATTAGTATTTCTTATGTTTTGCAAGTATCTATTATGGTGCAGAAAACTAGAGTGACTTTCAGTCTGTTGCCCATATTCTTTTCCTGGTAGCATATTAGTGGTACTTCACAATGACATGATGGAAATGGTACTGAATAGAGAGCTCTTTGTGTTAGACATAATAGTGAGTGCAGATGGTAAACAGAGTCAACTAAAGATGACATAACAACTATAATGCTATTTTATGGATTACTTACTGCCTAAGACTGGAAGTTCAACCACTGATCTTCTTTAAAACACAACTCTTAGCCACAAATACTTTTTCTGGTAATTATTTATGACACGAAGATGCCTCCGTTCCATACATAAAGTCCTAAAGTAACGTAGAATCACCCTTCATGCATACTGATCCTTGTAAAGATGTACAAATGTCATATGTAGTAAATTATGGTAACACGGAGATAATGATATTATTATAAGATTACCTCGTCCCATGTATTATTGACCACAGTGAGGGTCCTCTCATGTGACTGCTGCTTATCATTCAATTGACACAATCTGTCTGCGAGGGAGGTAATCTCAATCTTCTGAGTTTCAAGCTTCTGTGTAAGCTTTTGATTTTGAAACTGAAGGACGGCTGCATCAAGCTACACCATTCAAAATTTTCAATAGTTAAACATTTAATAACCAAAATGTCAAAAATGTCCAAACACAGCTTCTATAAGCTGTACTCAATTAACAAAAACAAACACTAAATCAAGCGACAAAAACCACATCAGGTGAATGAATGGGCAGGAACCTGCAAATCTTATGTGGAAAAAAAACAAGTATGTGGACAAGGTGTGACAATATCTAGACACTTGAGACTTGAAGAGCTTAGAATGTCACATGAAATAGATATTCTAATTTTCATCAAGAAACATCTCAGACTTCATCTTGATTCTTGAAAAGTAAACATTAATTTCATGAATTTTGGAAGTGAAATATTTTGCCAAATTACCTCATATGATTCCGATAGAGGCTTACTTTGCCGCACACACATATATAAATTTCATCGTATATACCATCAGAAGAAAACAAAATCTCTATGAGACTTCCACTGTTAACACTTAACAGAGATATGCTAATGATATATCCTGATTAAATCATTACAGCAATGTAATCTTTCCCATCAGCATTTAGTTTTAAGAAGCTAGTTGTACAACGAGTTTAACCTTCACCTACATTTATTATTATGTCAGAGCAATGATATAGCTATTGCATATTCTAGCAAACTATTGGTAAGATTAATAACTTCAATGAAAAAGGCCCAGTGGCTGAAACCAGAGTTTCTCTACTGGTACTAATACAGTACTAAATCAACCACAATGCTCAATAGCTCACATCCAATAAACTGTTAGCTCCTCCAAGGCACTTCTGAAGAGAAATAAGGGGACACATATGATAACTCAAGTAACAACTTATTCATCCAAGATCAACTACAGACTCAATAATCAGCAAACCAACAAACAACGCAAAAACACTCATGCAAAGTAACAACACTAATTTTTATAAAGCCCGAGCGAATTCTTTCGCAATAGCTACATTTTTACCTTCTTTTCTTCAGACAATGGAACAAGAGGCTGCCTCTTAGCCGCAGTGGGCGAAATCGTGCTAACATGACGCCGTTTCCTATCAGCTTCACCAGTACTCCCCATCATGAATTCACCCCCTCAAAACCCTAACCGGCCAATCCACCACCAAACTCAACATAGGAACTCTCAAATGGCTAAAAACATCACAGAGAGGTATCTATATCCCTCTGCATGCTACAATAAAGTGTTTCACCCACAAGAATCAAAGTCCTGTGACCACTACAAGAGCATTAATACCGAAAACCACCACAAACAGACAATTGTACCGAAATGAAACGGAAGCAAAACCCTAATCGAGAAATGAAATTTCTCCACCGAATTTCGCAATTAACAAGTGAATTCAGCTCGTTCGTATTTCAGTTTCTGGTTTTACAATCAGTGCTAAAGAAGAAACTGTGGGAAAATCACACGCACTCACACGAAAGCTCTGAAAACAAAGGAAATGTGTGAGGGAGGAGAGAGAAAGTGGGATTTCGATTAATAGCACTGGAAGGCGGTAACTGGAATTATGTGAAACGTTGAGGACTATTTTGTAGTTTTAGATTTGACTGCTAAATGACGTAAATGACCTCCATAGGTTTAAGAGAATGTGATGATCTGATTTGATTGGTCAACAGCTTGGCTCGCTGAGCTGTGATTACATGGGAGTTGAATTAGGCTGGGCCGGAATTTATGGGCATGTAACTGATGCAAGCCTAACTGGACTCTTGTACTTGGGACAAAGCTGGCTGTATGGGACAAAGCTGAACCGACTCGTATTCGCCTAAGTCGTTTTAGTATTAGAGACTAACACGTAAATTCACTAGATATAACACATGGGGTTCACGCATGGGTTCCATTTGTTTGTATCTAGTGAGTAATTGTTCTTACCCCTAATATAGAATTTACACTTAGGATTGGTGTTGCAATTTTCTTGAGTAATGACTTGCGTTGCAACCTGACGGGTTGATCGGGATTGCCCGCTTGAAATTCCACTCAGTAGCCTCTGCGGACCAAAAGTTAATTGACCCGCTATTGCATTTAGGATTGGTGATGCCATTATCTCGTATCCTACTCAATGGTTAGTTGCGTAGGAGGGAGTACAAAACACTAACCAAGCGATTGAACAAAATAATAGATTTCATTACATTGTCCAAAAAAAGCTCAATTAAAAATCACTCGTCTTTATTGGCAAGTTCATCCCTCTTTTTGTGCCCAGCCTCAACAAGTAAGGTCAAAAGAGTTTCACACACTTGAGAAGCATCAGCTTCTGAAGGATCGTCATTCAACGAGGAATAAACCATCCAAGCATGGTCTAGTTTCCGTTTTGGCCTTACCACAACTGAACCAGGAACCTCTGCATCACGACAAGTCACTAAGCCATCACTCTTCTCTCCATACCTAATCTGAAGCAGCTGAGCACAGGCAGCCGTTGCAGCACCAAGCGGAATCACCACAGGAAGTGCTGCAGGTTCGGTAAACATGGGTAATTCTGCATGAGCAACCCCAGATAATGTGGCCAAGACAGCTGGAGAAATGCCAGCTTCCGTGTGAAAAGAAACCACCGGGAGGTCTCTTGGTAAGGGGTGTTTCTGCAAGAACTCTCTACGCTTCTCGTAAGTTAAATCTTCCAAAGCTTGAATGTCACCCTTCATAGCAGCTGCAAAAATTAGCATGATCATACATTTTTCACGTTTAATAGGTAGCAATATTTTATGCTTTGAGAAAATGATACACGCCAAGATTGCTTCCAGGTGACTTAATAGGTAAAACCTCATCTTGAAATAATAATAAAAGATCCCTGTGAATCAGTCAATGAGCAATTCAACAATCTGTTAAAAGAACAGGGAGGCTGCATTATTATTTGATATTGCATCGGCGGTTTTCCAATTTCCTTAATCAAGTTAGCACATGGATTCACAACAAACTTCAAAGAAGTTCAAATAAAGATGAAAAATAGTTAACCATATAAAATGAAACTTGAATCCTGTTCCAAAAGGAAAAAGTTGCTTATAACAGACTAGTTTACCAAGTTAGACAACTGTATATGTATAAATCTTTATGTACATGCAAGATTGAACCTACCATTTAAGACCTTATAAATAGTACTACTAAATTACTGGCATACCTTGACAACTTTACAAATCAGGATCTCCATGAGCTTGCGAATGTTAACATAATCACCAAGCTGTCCTTCACGAAGAATATCTGAAGCAATCGGACTACCACCATATGGGCTTTGAGCTAATGCTAATCCTGCAACCTTATCTTTCAAATCATCCCAAAACATGGATAAGGAAGCAGCTGAATCTATCCCTCCTTTACTATGACCAAGAATCAAAACACGTTTCTTGGTTCCCCAGTATATTTCTTCTATGTACTCCTTTATCTCCTTGGCATTCGTTTCTACAGAAGCCTGAAATTTTAATTAATTTAATTAGTAAACAGCAGAAGAAATCCAGCCAACAAAAGTTCACTAGGAATACCTCACTGTGTATTTTGGCTATATGACAGATGAGACCCATCTTTAAGAAACTAGTTTTCGTATTAACAAAATAAAGAGGTCCATGGTTGCTGAAAAGACCTGCACAGAGAGTAATAGATAGCTCAGTTATTTAAACCTAAATAAAATAACCACTTCATATCCATTTCCCTAAATTCATAAAGTGTTGCACATCTTTCCAACATGAATAGCTCACTTAAATGAAAATAATATATCATATATATTTCTGTAAATTCAAGAAGTGCTGCACACCTTTACAGCATCATTGTCACATGCATCGGCAGAATCCAAGTTTTGGTCATAAAAAAAAGTAAAGTTCAAGCTATTCAACTTATTAATAAAATATTCTCGATTGGGGCAACCATGAATTTAAACAATCTAATCACAATACTTCCAAACAGGGGCGTCAAAAGTCAGACGGTATTTAATTCACATCATACAGCACTCCACAAGTCCACATACTTGGGAGGAAAACGAGTAGAGCAGAGAAATATTTAGTGTGACGGTCAAATGCATTTTGGAGGTTATCTTTTTGTTGGGGTTGCAGCCATACCCCCGCTATACTTCTACACTATAGTGCCTTTTCATGTCCAGAGGGACTTCTAGCGTCTTTTCAAGCCAAATCCATACAATTCTTCTTTATTTTAATACGAAGCATCATAGAAGGTAGAACCAAGAGTGGGGGCTAGTTACTTTTTCTTGAAGAAACCCGTAACTATTGAATTGTCATTTTGCACCCGTGTATTCCTAAAAACAAAATTGCATTACTCACCAAATACTCGTTAACTCATATGTTCCTGCGCAATCACATAGATTTAATCCCCATTAAACGTTTATAACCTTGTTTAGAAGTTGATTTATAAAGATTCAAACTTCCAAATCTTGCAACATTTTGTACTTTTACTTCTCTAATGCTGTAATCCTCTCCAGCACATAAATTTTAGGTCCTTTATGAATAGTAAAGCACTCCCAAGTATGATCAAAGTTCACAGTTGGTTTGCACACACACACACACACACACACCAAGAACAGCACACAGAAAAATATATCTCAGATATCCAATAGCATCAATGACCTGTTTTGAGATATCTGCAAGGAATTCTGGATCAGTGGATCCTAAATGCAAGACATAGCATGATATTTTGAATATAGAATGCATATTTCTGGAGCTAGATGTTTTAACAAAGCAAGGATGCAGACAGTTACCAGGGACCAACAAGTAAACCATTGTGTTTGGCAACAAGTGCAATCCATGCCTGATTAAGAAGGGTGCAACTACAACCTAGTTAGAAACTGTAAATATAGCTGATTAACTACAAAAAATATCATATAGATGCACCTTATATCATCAAGTATTTCTGAAAATCTTTCAGTTCCATCAACAACTGGTGGCATGTCAGCAGCTCGCTGTAGCCATCCAATGTCATCGGCAGAGCCACGCACCGTCCTCCTCACCCGGTCAACAAGGCTAACAGTTCAAGAGAGAGCACCAATGAGCACCAGTTACATGACAATAAAGAGCATACAATATTTATAACAAATTACATCAGTTATACATAGAACATAACGAAGGCCATTAGTTTGATACCATGGACATATCCAACATTTTAAGGTGAGTGGTGTTGCACTCAATTTATGACATACTGTAGGTATATATAAAATACTAATGAAAGTTCTGATATTATAAATATCCATGTAATATCAGGATGACAAAAGCCGAAACTTAAAAGATAGAGCAACTAGTACCCTTGGAAAATGGAAATGCCATTCGGGTTGGTGTTATTTGATAGCTCGAGCATATTAGAATTTTGAGTTGACTCTTCAGCTGAGCTCCTGGTTATTCCACTAGGGATCATTGGAGCTTCAAAACTAATACCAAACCGTTCAGACATAGATGAAGAGGTTGCAGTTGAAGACATATCTTTATCAGCAGTTGATGCTCTGGCATCCCCGATGGCATATGCCAACAGTTGCCTTTCATAAGATTCTTCAGGTATAGGTTCTACTGCAAAATTTAAGTAAACATACTCAGTATTCAACCAACATAAACTGTAATGGGCATTTTAAGCATAGAATATGTAGTTGTAGTAAGCGAGCATGGAAAAGGTGAATTCAAGACATAAAGAGTAACAGAATCTGATTACTACTTACACTCACCAATCAGTTAACCAATTAAGGGTCCAGCATAAACAATAGCAGAAAAGCAGTCAAAACTAACAACCAAAGAACTTGCTTTCCAATTCGCTAAACAGGACCACATTTGGCAGCATACCGATGATCCCTAATGCGCAACAATTCCAATCATCGACCCATTTCACAATTATACACTACGCTTCCAGTGTCTACATCCGCCCTACATAAATAATTTAATGACCCCGATGTATTACTTTATAGGGAACAATCATCTTGATCTAAAAAAAATAAAGGAAACGAGATAGAACAGGTCTTCCCATAATCGACTCATGTTTCACAACAAACACAACACTCTTGCTCACTTCCTACCTATTCACGACTAAGTCTAGGGGATCCACTTATGTACATTGCATACTAATCAGCAACACAGTTCAGAAACCCAAGCATGTATATAAGCATCAGAATATTGGCAATGTACGGAACCAGAAATGAAAAGGAAAAACAGATAAATTCATGGTTGCTTCAGCAATTCATATACAACTCGTAGACCATTTCCACAACACCAGCTAAATTTTATACATAGCTCAGCACTTCAACATAAAATCCAACTTAAATAAAAGGTCAACTACTTTCTACAATCTTAGTTTTAAAACAATGTAGGAACCTAGAATCTATGAAAAATACACCATTCAACTGGCTAATCAACAAGAGATAAGTCAGGAAAGTACACGAAATATCGGTGAAGCAGCGGGTGAAGATGGATGTTGTCTGAGCTAGATAAGTAGCAGCCTCGTTAAGAGCCGGCAAGGACGCCAGCAACTGTGGTATACCAGGACGATCATCTCCTACTGCACTTCCATTCGCCTTCACAACACAAAACATTCTTAATACATCACATAAATTCCATTTTCAAATAGTTTAAGCAGGTAAAATGGGGAAAGTTCAGAAAACCTTACCATAAGCGGCGAAACGGAATCAACACCGGTGGAATTACCGGTATCCATAGGATTTGGAGTGTTGAACACTATTAGGGAAGATGAGAATCCATTGATTAGAGTGAGAAAGGGAGGGAGATTTGAATGGATTGCAGACTGGTTGCAGAAATGAAATGAGAAGGAGGGGAAGGGATTTCCGAAATTAGGTTATCTGGTTTAGCTGTACGACAAAAAATTTGAAAGCTCCAGATTTTTAAGCAAAATTTTGAGAAGAAAGTAACGTGGAGATTTCCTTCACTGGCACGCTTGGACCTTCCAACATCCTTAGGAGTTGGGATGATATTCATACAATTTTTAATTAACACCGATCTATGTACGCGGGATAAATAGCTCATCCATCGAAATATTCCATCACAGATCAAATATTAGGATCATTGACAACTTCAACCATTTATTTTTACAAGATCATAGAATATGAATTGTCTTGAAAAACGAACATTTACGAAAGTGTAAATCAGGCCAGTTTTAAGTATATCGCTACCTGTTATTCAGAATAATAAGTA
>JAYMSR010001285.1:0-10559 GCA_036897825.1 Plantago rigida | reverse complement strand
GATTGAACGAGACCCCCTATTCTCTTTTATTCAGAAGAACCCTAACCCTAAATCCGATACGATTTATCCCGATCGCAATTCAATCAGTCATGGCTAGTGGTTCAAGCGAACCTACGCGTCGCAAGCATCACCGCTCAATCTCGCCCGATGGCGCGGAGGAGCGGTCGAAGCGTCGCAAGCATCGCCACCACCGTCACCACCGGAGCAGGAAAGATAGAGACGAGACGAAGGAAAAATTGACGATTCCCGAGGTAGAGCTGGTAGAAGGAGGTAACGAATCTGGTGTGGAAGAAGCTAGATTGGAAAATAGTGGCCTTGTTAATAAGACCGGGTTGGGTTTCGATGGAGTCGATTACGATATGGAGGAAGGTGAAATTGTTGATGATGGATTGGTTGCTAATAAGCTGAAGAATTTGGATTCTGATGTTGAGTCTGGTGAAATTAAGCCGAATGCCCATGCCAGTGATTCTAACACGGTCTGTTCTGATTCACTCAGCTCTTTCCTTTTCAGTACCTCTTTTACAGTAACTTAATTTTGAATTTGCGTTGGTTGGTTTCTTTCATTATTACTCAGGTCTCAGTTCATGATTTTTTTGTTAGTTGAGTGAGTAGCTCACCTGAAAATTCTTTTGAATAGGCTTTTCCACAACTAAGCAGGGTACCTCTTGTTTTAATCTCAAATAACTTTGTACAAACAGACTTTTTAAACGCTATGCCGGCTGATTTGGTCCTCATATCAAATGATTCTCCCTGCAAGATTGATATAACATAATTTTCATGGTTGATGAAACAGCTTTCTAAAATTAAACGTAATTTTTTTATCAAAGGTTCTAGAGAGGCGACCGAATAACTTTTTATTTCCGGTAGGTAGCTTTGCGCCTTGATTTTGTTTTGTTGCCAGGAAAGATATCCTAGGAGTTTCCACTTTCCAGAAGACTGAACTGATGGCTTTCAATTGATTTGTAAGACTTGGTTATATGGTTAAAGTTTGTCGCAAGCGATTGGTTAGTTACAAGTATGTGGTTATGATTTTGCTTTAATGTCTTTTTATCTTCTACGTCGCTGCAGGGTGTTAATGATGAGCTTATGGAAAGAGTTTATAGTAAATCACCGACATTAGAGAAGGACATTGTGAATGGGAAAAAAGGTGGTAAGCTGGACCTGGAAATAGCATCTGACTCTCAGGGTCCTGCACATAGTGATGCAAATAGAAACCACCGAGATGGTGATGAAATTCCCCGTCCAAAGCATAAGAAGACGATGGACTCTGACGATGACGTCGAGTACAGAAGAAGCAATCGTGGATCAGGCCCTGAATATCATGATAAATTTCTGAAGGATACTCACAAAAGATCGAGATCACCTGAGCGGTCTAGGAGGAGGTCTCGATCCCGAAGTATTTTGCATGAGACTTCTACTATGGGTACTCCCCGTAGGATGGAGGACCGTTATCATATGAAAGAAGAGCATAGGAGTGAATCTGGAGAGGAAAGGTTGATTGATAATGGGAGAAACTACAGACATAGTAGTAGAGATTACCCTAGGGAGGAAGAAAGGGAGCGTAGTTCTAGCAGATACGCAGAGAGAACTGAACGGTATTATGGCAGGGAGAATAGGGAGAGTAGCAGAGATAGGGGTCGAGAAAGGGATAGAACTCGAGAGAAAGCCAGAGAGAGGGAGGACAAGGAACATGATAGAGAAAGCTCCAGACGCCCAGATAGAGATAGAAGTGAGCGGGACAGAGAGATGTTTAAGGAAAATACGATGGGAAGGGAGAGGGAGAGACAGAAAGACCGGGAACAAGAGAGCAGAAAGGAGATGGACAGGGACAAGCATGAAGTAAGAATGGAGAGAAATACTGATAGGGACAGGTTTAGAGATGGGGTCAGCGAAGGTGCCAGAGCTAGAAGTAGGGACAGAGAGAGGGATAGGGATAATGTGAATGCTAGGTTCAGTAGGCGCCAAAAATATGGTAATGAAGATGGAAATGGTGACAGAGAAAGAGAGAATGGTTCCAGCCACAGGAGATATTCTGATAATCATAGAGAAAGATCAAATAGAACTGACAAAGAGAATTTGAGCTCTAAAGATGATCTAGCGGAGAGGGTTAATGATAAGGAACAGAGGTATATAGCCTACTTGAACAGATTACTGAAAAAAAAAATTATACTCCGTATTTCTTAATTTGTTCATTCTTTTATTTTCTTGTTGTTCAGGGGAGAGGATGAAGGGGACTATCAACAAAGGATTTCCATGCAACTGGCAGAACAGGAAGAGGATGATGTTGAGAGAATCAAGGAGGAAAGTAGGAGGCGAAGGCAGGCTATCCTTGAAAAGTACAAAAATCAACAAAAAACTGCAACACAATTCCAAGATAGGGGTAAGTTCTTTGTTTATGCTATTAGATTAGTATAATTAGATTCTGCCTTATCATGTATGCTACTGCTAGAGAAGTATGAGTTTGATGTTCTGTTTCGCTGAAAGTTGCTTTAATGTATGACAGCGAATGAGAGAATTGCAGAGTCTGCTGATCAACTGCCCAGTGTTGAAGTTAATGTACAAGCCAACAGCCGCGGAGAAGGTGCAATTAGCAATGCTGCTGAGTCTTCCTTTGCTGTTGGTAAATCACCTTCACTAAAAGGTCCTCCAGATGTTGAGAGGTCTGCCGGAACTGGTGGACTAGGAGCGGGTACCCCTAAGGTGATTAAACATTCGCTGGATGTTACTAATTGATTTTGGTGGTGGTCAGATGTTTTTCTTTCTAATTTGTTTGCTGTTCATTTGATTCTTAAATCTCCCGTTTCCATCATGTTACTGCTTTATTTACATACAAATAAATTCGTTTATGAAATGGTGCAGAGTGAGAGATCTGATGATATGTTCCGTGATGATATATTTGGAGAATCACCTGCTGGAGTTCGTAAAACAGTAAGTCCTACATTTCATGCTCATCGTCAATACATAACTTCTTTGACTTCTGACATAGTTTCAAAGGTGTCAGGAAGCTCCTGATCCTGAGAATTTTCACTTTCTTCTGTACTTGAATAGTTTAACCTTTACTGTTTCCTTTCTGCAAGAACGACTGTTTATCTTTTTTTAGTTGCATTATTCAATGCTATTGTTCTTCCTTTTGCCTTTTCATGGCGATTATGTTTAATATCACTAATGAGTTTTTAATGTGCACAATCTGTAGGGCAAAACTGTAGCTGTTGAAAGAAGCGGACTTAATGACAACTGGGATGACGCAGAAGGATATTATGGTATTTCTCAGACCAACATTTTTTAAATCTTTTTACAAGCATGCCTTTGTGTTTTGATGTTGGTGGCCTTTTTTTGGTGGGACTTATAAAAATTTGCTGTTCATGTTATTTATGTTGCCATATTTCACGATGTTTGATGTTGTATTGTTGGTGATACATTTGACCTTGGACTTGAATAATAGAAGTATGTTTGTAGAATTGGACAACTTGCCTTGGTTGTGTGTAAACTCTAAATTAGCTTATCCCCATGTTTTCCCGCATTTTCAATGCCTTGCATTTGTATCCACTTTCATTCAAGTTGATATCATTTTTTAAATTCAGGTTATCGTTTTGGAGAAATTATTGATACCCGGTATGAAATAATTGCTGCTCATGGAAGAGGTGTATTCTCTACTGTTGTTCGTGCAAAAGATCTCCAGGCTATTCCTGGTCACCCAGAAGTGGCTATCAAGATTATACGTAACAATGAGACTATGTGAGTAATTATGGTCTTTTCACAATGTTTAACAGGTTACTCCAGAGGTCTACTTAATTCTTTATTCCTTATCTTTTCCTTTGGATCTTCCAGGTACAAGGCAGGCATGGATGAATTGGTCATACTCAATAAGTTAGTTGGAGCAGACCCTGATAACAAGCGCCATTGTGTTCGTTATCTCTCCAACTTCAAGTTTCGGAATCATCTATGTTTAGTTTTTGAGTCTCTTCATATGAATTTGCGCGAACTTCTAAAGAAATTTGGTCGTAATATTGGTCTGAAGCTCACTGCTGTAAGGACGTATGCAAAACAGCTCTTCATAGCACTGAAGCATCTGAGGAATTGCGGCGTTCTTCACTGTGATATCAAACCAGATAATATGCTTGTATGTACTTTAATACCTCTCTGCTGCTCTACTACATTTTTTCCCCTGGCTTATTCTTGAATGTGGCTTTTTAATCGCATGCTATTTGCACATGTTTTATAGGTAAATGAGGCAAAAAATGTACTGAAGCTGTGCGACTTTGGCAATGCAATGTTTTCTGGTAAAAATGAAATCACTCCGTATCTTGTAAGCCGCTTCTATCGGGCCCCTGAGATCAGTAAGTATTTTTTAATGTTTTATTTGGTTATCTTGGTCCTGAATTCTATGGGATCTATAGCTCACCTGTTATCTACTTTACAGTTCTAGGTCTGCCTTATGATCATCCCATGGATATCTGGTCTGTTGGTTGCTGTCTGTTTGAGCTCTACACTGGGAAGGTTCTCTTTCCTGGTGCGACGAATAATGATATGCTTCGTCTTCATATGGAACTTAAAGGCCCATTTCCCAAAAAGATGCTCCGAAAGGTTAGTATTAAATTGTTGATCGTTTGTAATGCCCTCCGACTCTTTTTTTTGGTTTCCTCTGAACTATTTTGTTTCTATGTATGGCTTCTGAGACCGTGCTATTTTCTGCAGGGGGCATTTACAGACCAGCACTTTGATCAGGATTTGAATTTTCTTGCAACAGAGGAAGACCCTGTCACGAAGAAGGTCAGCATCCTTATCATCAAATTCCAAAGTTCCTGCAGATTGTTCATCACCAGCATTTTGTTGGGGATGATCAATTCTGACTCTTTCTAATTACTTTATTCGCTGTGGTTTCTTTGTTGGGGTTTAGTAATTCTGATTATGCTAGTTCTACTTTATTGCCACAGATAATCAGGAGGCTTCTTGTAAATATTAAACCAAACGATTTTGGTTCACTAATTTCGGGATCATCTGGCGAGGATCCAAAAATGGTATCTAACTTCAAAGATCTTATGGAAAAGATTTTTGTGTTGGATCCAGACAAGAGGTTGACCGTGTCACAGGCTTTAAGCCACCCATTCATCACTGGCAAGTGAACCCTGATGCTGATTCTCTGACTACAGAATTTATGTTGGTTCAGATATATATAGAATTTGATATATACCTCAGCAACCATTATCTAATGACTGGGCATTTATCTGTCTTTGTCATCTGTGGGTGGAGGAAAGAACTCAGAGACTGGTGACATGGTTGATTTTCTTAGAGATGATCTTGGGGGAGGCTTCTAACTGGGAGTTCTTTCCATGGAATGTTTTCTATTCTATTGTAAGATAATTTGCCAAATGGCGTTTTTCTTCTATGTTTGTACTAATTTTAATGGCTGCCATACATAGAGGCTTCAAAATAGATTCATTGCTCTGCTGTTACCATTCTGGACCTGATTCGGATCTAAATTTTTGAGGCTTTGTTTGCCTGGGAAGAGATGGTTGAAATCTAGTACCTTCACACACGTATATGGTGTACTTGTGTATTGTTTGGAAATAATAAGAAACTTTAAACTGGCTTTTCACTTCCATTACCCACCTGCTTTTTATCCAGGCGTTGTCTTTATAATGGGCGCACCCTTCCTAATTTGTTGTTTCCTGTTAATGGTCTCGTTGGAATACTTTCGTTTGTTAATGTTCCTTCCTTTTTACTTCTCTTTTTTCTCTGTCATGGAGCTTTAAGATCCTGGAAAGTCTAATGTGATCTTTCATTCAGGAAATCTACCTGTGCTATGAGGCAACCGTTCACTGGTTTAGATGAATAAAGTCACTATGGAGAAGGTACCTCGGTTTGTTGCTTTGGAGTTTACTTGGAGCCTTTAGAAATATATGGATTTTCTAGCGGGCCATAATTTCCTAATCTTCGCCTAGTAGCTAATTAAATTGTATCCGTGTCATTGTGCATCTTCTTTGTCTATCTGTTACCGTGACCGGTTTGATGCTTCTTGTTAACAATCCCGTAGTTCTACTCCCTCCCCCTCTAGAAGTGCACTGTGGTTCTATTTCTCCTTGTTCATGTATCTAGAAGACCTTACACCTCATTAATCATATCATGCCTCCACAAATTAAATAATTTGTTCTTGAGTTTGATTGCTTGCCAGTTAAGGATATACATTCTTTTCATTCTTTCTTGAAACTCTAATCTGCTTGTACAATCACCTTTACACGTGTCTGATCAATTATTTGGTTGTTTCGGAGGAATGCTCTGGAGATACTGGAATACTGGCATGAACTGTTATACTGTTTCAGTAAGTGATTGACTGTTTCCATTGTTTGTCCTTTTGTGACTGGAACTTTTGTCTTCCATCATGTTGGCACAGTTGGTTATGACCTGCTCTTTTCGTTTTCAGGGTAGTTCCCCTCACCTCTACGTTGCCGGTGAGTTTTGCTAATTTTCATACTTCCAACTTTCGAACTGCTACTCTCTTCTGAATATTCTTGGTCACTTGTGGTTTATATGATTCTATTGGGCAACAAAGCCGCTTTTTAGTGCTTGATTTATTCCTTGATGCTCAGTTAATCCAAGATTTTTACTAGAGGGATATTATCTGGTGCAAAGATCTTCCATTTATGTTTTCCTCTGTTCAAAGTTAATATACATTATGTTTTCCATTTATGTTTTCTTCTGTTTTCCATTTAATCCGCTTATGTCTTCCATTATGTTTTCTTCTGTTCAAATTGAATTACATTTAGTGGCCTGATTAGTTTTAATGAAATGATGTACTTTGAAAACTATAATCTTTCAAGCCCCTGGCCCATTTTATTTTTTTCTAAATTGTTAGATTTATCTTTTGGAAGAAAAAACCTTCTCTCTCCACTTCTATTTTTCTAAGATTTTAGTCTTGTTAAAAATTTTCATGATCCCTAATGGGAAAGTAGCAGAAGACTTGAGGTTCATGTGCAATATTCATGATTTAAATCTGCTTGAAAACACCGCTCTAGGGATGTTTGGAGTGAGTTGAATTTCCTTTTTTGATAAAACACAACTAGTGTGGTTGCTCTTTGGCAAGTTTCTTTATTTGGAATGTTGAGATTCTATGTTAATAGGTCGAGAATCATAGATGTATGCATACATGCTGTGATGGGTATCATGTAACAGAAACAAAATATATCAGCAATTAAGTTATCTGTATGAACCAGCAATTAAAGATATCTGCTGTATTGTACGATCGACTCCAATAGAGGAAAGAATAGATGAGCTTTTCTTGCAGTTGTTTGGTCATGTGAGATGTAGAATTAGAGATGCACTTGTTGTACAAGCTGCTACGTCGAACTACATTGGTGTTACAAGAATGGACGACAAAAAGTGTTATATTTTAACACAAATCAGTAAACAATCGCACACTGCTGAATCATTGTAAAACTAATCCTTTTTCAGTGACGTTATTGCTGCAACTGAACTGTGATATGCACCGTAACAATATCACCAGTGTCACGCACAAATGATTACATTGTTTCTGATATCTGCTGCGTAGGTGGAACTAAATATGCACTACATGAACGGAATGAAATCACCTAGATACAGTGTAGTATGTTTTAATTGCACAATTCTGTATTTTGGCATATGTTGTATAAATGCATTGAGCAAGATAATATCTAGTGCAAATCACCTTTTTAACTGCTTTTTATTTCTTGCGAAGCATTAAGAGCATACAATATGTATTATCATAATTAATAGAAGTTTCTATATGCAATCTCCTTGGGAACACTTTTTACATGCCAAGTTCTTCATGTTCGGATAGATCTTGCATGCCGTAAAATGTAGAAGTAGCCTTTTGCCTCGTCTTTGCACATCCTATTCCTGCATGTATGTTTTCTTGGGTGTTACTGGTGCTTATGAGGATAGCACATAGTTCATGTGATATTGTTATTGATGTTATTCTCTATATAATATTTCAAACTTTTGCCAAACTTGAACTTTGAGTAAGAAAATTTGCATTACCGAGTACCGACTTATCATTCCTGAGAGTGGTACACAAGTAATCCTTGGTAAATTGGCAATCCCCTTGTCTTGGGGGGAGAGAGATGGAGTTTATCATGAACTTTTCTGAATCTCCATGTCCCATTTTTTTGTTTCTGTGTCGGTTGATCTGGAATTGGGAATTTTCATTTGAGGCGGGTGCAGTTAGGTAAATACTTTTATGCCTGAGATTTACCTTTGAGGTCATCTTTCCCAAGTGACGTTTCCAGAAATCCTAGACTAGGTTGCACTGTGAAGTTTCTTGTTAATCACATGGGTTTAAAAGTTGGAGGTGGCTTAAATTTTCAGAAATAACTCGTCTGTTGCCCAAAAGTCCTAATGCATGTCTTTGGCTGAACTGGTTGATATTTGATATTTACTTTTGCTGGTAACTTGACTAATATGGTAAACAATGTGGGTTTGACCTAAGTGTCCAATTCCTACATTCCATTTCCCGAAACTGCGAACCAATAGTATTGGACAGGACGGACATCAAGTGCCTTCTTCCTCGTAGTTAGTGTTCTGGGCTTACAATGTTAGTTTATGTTTCTTGGGATAGGTTTGTGTCTGTTTACTGCATTTAGTTGGAGGTTGATGTTTTTGTTTTCCTCGGGTGCCTTCTTCGTAGACATAAATTGCTTGTGGTAGGTTCGACTGCAAACTTGGCTCTTTGGCATACAACTGGTCAAGTGTTCAAGCAATTGTTAGTTTATAGTAGTACTCATGTTTTCTCAATAATTATGCTTTGTAAGACACTACTAAATGTTTGAACTTCGACCCGGTTAAAATTACTATGGATTTACCACGGCCTGGTTTGCTCATCCGTGCATGTTTATGCTGCCTTCCATTTTGAGGTTTGAAAGTGTGGTTTTCATAGGGTTTCCCCATGTCAGAGAGCGCTGTCATTTCTAGGGCGGTTGACAATTGTACTGCAAAATGAAAATTAGAAACCTGTATAAGATTGTTGAAAGTATGTATTTTGGAAGTTCAAGTTGTTTTTCTTAGCTCCAAGCCTCCAAGTGTGCGAACTACCCCCTCTGAGCATGTCATGGTTGAATTGTTATGTTTGTTTTGTACTCATATCATTGTATGTGAGAATAATGTTTCCACATTGCTGCTACTAGTTAAGTGTTAGCAACAAACTAACAACTAAAAAGGCCATCTGATAATGCAAGAGCCATATTCTTACGTTGTCTGGTAAAATACAAAATAAAAAGAAGACATTTACTTTGGTACATTGATCGTATTAAAATAATGGGAAATTCACTCATAGCGCCTTTAGTCTCACTCACATTTTAGGAAAACACATCGATATGTCGAATAGGAACTGCAATTGTTGAAGCCCGATGTTCATACGAAAAACACCTGTTAATGGTGAAAGGTGATTTACTGTTTGATCACACAAGGTGGGCGTGAGCGAGAAGTTGAAAATTTTGTGCAAATACTTAATGTATTAAACAAAGTAATGTTTGAAGTTATTAGATATATAAGGGCTGATGCTAAAGATGTGATATTTGAAGTTTAAAATGTAACAATTGAATCAAAATCAACCATGTACAATATACGCAAGGTCATAAATTAGTACTCCCTACGTCCAGTTACTTACGCGTGCCAATTTTGCACTAAGAGCACAACAGAATTTCGCCTTACAACCAAAGCATATATGAGCACATTTGTTGCAACAGAGACACTGCCCCGACACCATCGCTCTGCTCCATCGTCCATTTCCGGCCAGATTTATGTTGAAACAAAGGCGAGGCCATGCTGCTCCACCACCGGAGCATAAAAGAGACGTGACATCGTTTTGGGGGCATGTTCTTAGCAGATCTGCCCGGCATCATTGTCCAATACAATTTGCTAGAATTGCACCAGAATGGGGGCGGGGCAGTGGAAATTGGAAAAGGAAGAAGGGAAAATAAGGTGTGTGGGGGAAGTGACTTGATTTGGAAAAGACAAGTGCGGGGTTATTTTGGACATTTAGCACCATTATTTGACTTGGTGGTAAGACGCAAATGCATTGTTGCCTTGGTGAAAGATTTTGTACCAAATGTGGCTTATTGGTAGTTAGCCCAATCAATGTAAAAGTATGCTAAACAAATAATGATGTTTATATGTTCACATGCAATGTTGATAATACACAAGTGATAATTGTAAACGAAAGTGTTTGGTGGTTCTTATTTTGGTGTTCGTGGGCTTTTAAACAGAAGTGCGATAAATGTTGAGAGATTTCTCTAATTTGTATGTGATCCGTTAATTATTAATATATATAAATATGATATGATTTTAGAAAAATAAAACTGATTAACCCTTACCCAAAATGAAATACACAAGTCCCAAACACCATAATCGGGCTGGGTGGTCAACAACGTAGGGTGGGTGGGGAAGGAGGATTTCTGGTTTGCGTCTTGTTACGAGTGCATACCCAATTCAAACGAACACCATTAGTTATCTTTTAGTAGTATAATAGAATGTTCAATCACTTCCATATATACATGTAGATTAATTCTCAAGATCAACCGTCTTTATGG
>JAYMSR010001284.1:0-10561 GCA_036897825.1 Plantago rigida | reverse complement strand
AATGGTTATATAGACAAAGATGTGTATGTTGAGCAACCTAAGGGATTTGAGGATCCGCACTATCCAAACCATGTTTTTAAACTCAAAAAGGCCCTATATGGTTTGAAACAAGCTCCTAGAGCTTGGTATGATAGGTTGACTGAGTTTCTCTTATCTTTTGGGTTTACTAGAGGTGAAGCTGATAGAACATTGTTTATTCTGCGCAAAGGCAATGATATCTGTGTTGCCCAAATCTATGTGGATGATATAGTGTTTGGCTCTACTAATTCTACATTGGTAGACAAGTTTGTTTCAGCTATGACAGGTACATTCCAAATGAGCATGATTGGAGAGCTTAATTTCTTTCTTGGTCTACAAATCAAGCAAAGCAAATCTGGATTGTTTCTTTCTCAGGAGAAATATGCCCGCAACCTGGTTAAGAGATTTGGTCTGGAGAGTTCCAAGCCAAGTACATCTCCTATGTCCTCCACTGTGAAACTCAGCAAAAGCGATGTTTCTGCAACAGTTACTGCAACAATGGATGCAACTGTGGATCCAACACTGTATCGATCTATGATTGGCAGTCTCTTGTACTTATCTGCTAGTCGACCAGATATCATGTTCTCAGTTTGTGTGTGTGCCAGGTATCAATCTAATCCCAGAGCCTCTCATTTATCTGCGGTTAAACGAATCCTCAAATACATATCTGGAACTGCTAGTCTAGGATTATGGTACACCAAAGAAACTAACACTAATCTCATTGGCTTCAGTGATTCTGACTGGGCGGGAGATGTAGATGATCGAAAGTCCACTAGTGGTGGATGTTTTTACTTAGGAAAAAATCTGGTATCATGGTATAGCAAGAAACAAAACTGTGTCTCCTTGTCCACTGCTGAGTCTGAATATGTTGTTGCGGGTAGTTGTGTCACTCAATTGATTTGGTTGAATAATATGTTGCATGATTATGGTCTCAAGAGTGACACTTTGCTTATGTTTTGTGATAACCTTAGTGCCATTAATATATCTAAGAACCCTGTTCAACATTCACGCACTAAGCATATAGATATTAGGCATCATTTTCTTAGAGGCTTAGTCAATATACATGTTGTTGACATCCGACATGTAGAAACCAACAATCAACTTGCAGACATTTTCACTCAACCCCTGGACTCAGAGAGATTCTTCAGTTTAAGAAGAGTTCTTGGTCTCTGCATTCATTAGGAACAATGTTACTGCTACTATTATTTCAACATCACAAATCAACAGTCTTGCATTTGCTTGTGATGTGTGTCTTGTTGCTTGTGTCTCCTTTTTCTGTGTTTCTGTGGTGTGTCCGTCTAGGTTTGCATCTTATATGACCTTTGTTACTGACATTCTCTTCTTCAGTCATGTCTTGAGAGTTTTGTTTTTTTGTGTCTTACTGACTTCTTCTCTACCTTGCATTATCTTGAAAGCAACTAAAAGATCCCAATGATGGCCAACCAAGAAGAGCCCAATGGGGGCCAATGTTTTGTTGAGAAAATCTATGGGTTGCCTATGACTTAAGAAATTCCTTTGATTCTCTAAAACTATATTGAATCCCTTTTTGCATCCAGTTCTGGTTAAGTTGCTCAATTATTTATGCTATGAGTCGTGTGTCTGCCTCCACTCCGCATAAGCTTAGGCTTAGGACGGGATTCATGCGCGTTTCAATTATTTGACATGGTTCGCCGACTCATAGTCACCCCTGAGTAACTAAGACTAGAGGCCTCAACCAGTTGCTTTGTTTTAATTCATTTGATTTTTTCCCGAGAAGTGAGAAGGGGACCATGATTACATACTTTTCTTGCTGTTACTTGAAGGTGTTGTTTTGTCAGTATATTTGTTCATATTTGATAGTGCATTTATCCCTTAGTGTGTCTTAGGATGTTTGTCTTAAGGGGGAGATTTATGTGGTTCATGTTTTATACATGTGGGAAAGGGTGTTGGAGCAACAGTGAAACTTTAGGATCTGTTCTGAGTCGATCTATAATATGATACCAGGAGGTTTCTTAAGTTTAAATATCTATCGTTACTTGGAATTTTTGAGATTTTATGTTTCTCAAAACTTTTGGATACTTGTTTCTTACCATGTGCTATAATCCGTGACTTATCAGGTGACACTTAAGTGTCCTCGTTCAAAATTTGTGTATTTGTTAGTTTTTTTTAGCTTTGTATATTTGCAGAGAAGTTTTTAGATTCAGGTATCTTTTCCACAATTTGAACAACATCCAAATCCCTAAGGTTTGTGTCTAACGGTTTCTGAAACATCGAATCTAGTGTTTCTTTAATTGCGCGGAAAGTTTTCATTTTAGGTATAGACTTGTTATGTTGTTTTCTTTACTTGTTTGCTTGGAAATACATTAGAAAATTGGTGCAACACTTCTTTTCTATCCTTGTACTTTGTCTTTGGTTCTTTATGTAGTATAGATGCGCTTTTATTTTATTCATTATTTCTTCTAAAAGTGTATTTCTTATATGTGTATTCGGTAAGTCAAAAAAAAGGTTTTTGGTGCAATATTTGAAAAGAAAATGAATGGAAGAAAGAAGAAAGAAAAAGAAATACATCTCTTTAACTCTGGAGTAACTTCTCGAAGCCAACAAAAACATAAAAGAAGATATATAGAAGATAATAATTAGTACCGAGCAGAGAAGTAGTACAAGGGAAGAATCCTATTGAGTCAAGAAGTGAACATACAATACAAGGTATTCCTAGTTATAGGTTTTTAGGCCTCTACCTCTACACTTTCGGGCTCTACATTTTCGGGTGTTTTCTATTCGCTCTTAGGAAGAAATTAGATAGAAACTATGTAATATAGTTGAAGTCAAATAAGAAGTCAAAATGGTAGAAATAGAATGACTCGTGAAAAGAAAAACCCAACATGTAAGTATTCTCTTAACCTAACCACACTTAAAGAACAAAAAAATAGAGTTAGAAATTGTATTCTAGTCTATGCTAGACGATAGTATACGGAATTCCAGAGTTTTGAATCAATACTCCATACCATATCTATTTCCTTTGTTTGGTATTTTCGAAGCTTTCCATTTTGTACCAATTGCTTGCCCTTCCACTTTTTTTGTTCTAGTTCACCAACTATATGATGTATACCAGTTGGTGTGCTAATCAGAGTAAGCCATCTTAGCTTAGGACCAAAAGAAATAAGAGCATATTCATTCATTCTCCCTAAACCAAAATTCTAATTCAACAGGAGATTCATTAGAAAACCTAATAAGAAATAATAGGTAATATTAAGTCCTCGGTTACTACTTCTGGATTTTTATGTGTATTAGATAGATTCTATAGAATCTAAAAAAAGAAAGTTAGCTGTAACAAGGAATCCAGAAATGAGGACTGCTTTACCATCTAACTGTCTAATCCAAGCCATTTCAATAACACTAAAAGACTCAGTCAAATTCTTTACATGAGTAGTCACGGTTAAGTGTCTTTACAGGCCAAAGAGTACATATACAAAGTTTGAGTAGTTGTAAAGGTCAATTCTTGAAAAGATTTGATATACAATATTGAGAAACAATAGTTGCTAGTGACTATGTTACATACTTTCCGAACATTAATGAATAGTAGTGAAGGAAGAATATCTGCCGCCTACCAAATACATGCCTACTAATGCCTAAGAAATACTAATAAATAAGTCAATAACATCTATATTGCGAATCATAATAACACTATATTAATACTATCTAAATAATATGTGTATCCTTAAGTAAGCTATGTAAAAATTTCTATGGAAAATGGCTTTACGCGACCTATTTACAATGGATCTCCACCCTTTCATTCATATGTTACTATCGGAAATAATGTCTAATTCTTCGGTACTCTTTCAAATCCAAAGTCTTTTCCTTTCTAAGCATTTTTCCAACTTTTGTCGGGTGAATACGCAAGCAACGCAAGGAGTCTAGTCTACATTTGAGTCTTCTCCGTGGGAGCTATTTCTTATAGAATAGATAGTTGAAATCTAAATATAGAGTTTGATCCGGAAATTCTTAAGAGTCAAATAAGAGTCAAACTAGAAGTATGTTCGTTTTAGAACATGTATTTCTATATAGTTTCTTAATTCTATTTAGTTTAGTTAGCCTGAAAAAGCCCTTGGTACGAACGAGTCTCTGAAATCTCTTTCTATTTCTTTTCTTATTTCTAATATTTTGTGCGTGGAACATCAAATACATCTATCGCGGAATCATTTTCTATTCTACTAAGGTTGTGGATTGTTGTCATATTCATATCATATGTATGGGCTATATATATATATATATACTTAAGGCGGCGACAATTTATTCTCTTCCGTTTACTACTGTGAAAAGGACTCTAACAAAATGAAATATTCGGATGCGAGTAATTTGAGTTAATGTCAAAAAAGTACACTGGCAATGCAAATAAGCGCTTCTAACAGATCTTTCCTAAGCAAGACATAGGTTCTTTAGTTGGATTTATTTATGCGTGAATTTTGATTTGATGTGTCTACCTACATTTCTTTATTTATACATAGAATTAGTTGGAACATAGGGAAGTACAAAGAATTTCTATGGGCAGTGTTTTCTCTTTTTAGAAGATTTCCTCCTTTTATTAATGACTTTGATTAGTATACTATATAGTATACTAGAAGACTGTGGAATAGACTAGAATCTTTTTGTGCAATTGTAGCTACTACCGTACAAAATAATGAGACTTCTTACTTAAGTTAGCATTTTTGAAAAGGTATGAATTTGACGTCGTTTTCACTTGCGACCAAAGATCTTTCTTTTTGACCGCATTTACCTCTTGTCTATACAATTTCTTACACAACACTATTTCTTGCAAATGGAAAAAAGATTAGAACAAAGGATCTCAGTCAGTTATCGTTACCACACATTATCTAAAGTCATATAGGTTTATCTATATGATATGTGAAAAAAGAAAATATCATGGTTATCCGTGTTTGGTGTACTCTCCTTCCTTTCAGAATGGCTTAAACTTCATAGAAATAGCAGCCAGCAGTGTCCCCCTTCTTTTTTTGATCTTTTAGATAAACCTCTTTTTCGTTCAATTACTTGACTCAATTATTCAAAACTATTCATTTTCAACATATGTAGTCTAGTTTGCACCTTCGGTCTACCTACACAATTCATTCAAAAACAATGGCTTGATTGAGAAGTCCTTCCCATTTTTGTTTTGTTCTATTCCTTAAACTCTAGTCCAAACAAAAAAGCACGTAGAGTCAAAATACTCGAGAAGATTTGTAGCAAACAAGCAGACCCCAATCCCGAAGAATCTATTGTTGTTAAGTGTCCAATATAGCTATAACGTTTCACAGTAATAAGAGACCGTGTTTAGTGGATGCGTTTTTGTTAGAAATTTAGAAATACGAGTAACGGACTACCGCAGTATATATACGTAGTTAGTGTATGTAGTTTTGCTTAGATTGTGTTTGTTTTAACCTCTCAGGTACGGGTAATAATATGATTGGGCATAAAACTTCTTTAGAATTAATGGTTTTAGAAAGGATTATTTCTCACTTTTACCTCCCTGACCGATGTCTTTACTTTATCTCTAGGAAGAAATCCTGTATATTTTGATTAGATCCCCTTCCCGTCCCTAAATACTAAAGAGTCAAATACTAGAAATAGATCCGAATCCATGGCTTTTAGTTAGAGGATTTTAGAAATCAATGTTGTTAGACTTGAGTTGTACTTTGATTGATTGATAGAGATAGGTTCTTGAGTTGAAATGTTGTTGAAGAAATTATTCCAACATTTGTTGAAAAAAGGAGATTCGTCATAAGTTATACAAAAACCTAAAAATCTAATCAAGACAGAAGGAAGAAATGTTGTCGTATTAATAAAAAAGGAACACAGGTATACACATACAGAAGAATAGAAAGCAGTACCCCAACCTATACTATACTATCTTATATCGTATAACAAACAAGGTACGTAATAATCTATTCCCCTACAAGAATTCTCCCTACATTATATTAGAATAATCTAATAAAGAAAATGGTATCCTCCTTCCGTGCTCTTGAGTTTCTATTAGATAGATAGAAGTATAGATGTAAGCCAACTTTTCTCTTTTGCACCTTTCTATAATAGACTCTATTTCTATGTTTTCAATTCTATCAGGGGTAGTGAGCATAAGCATATATAAAAGAAAATATCATGACTTTTCTCGCGGAGTTTTTAAGTCAGTCAGGTATTAGGAATTTAGGAATAATAAAGCATTATTTTAGAGTTATTGTCGCTGTACACAGGAAATGCAAACAAACCTATATCACTAAAAAAAAAAGAAAGTGCAGTAAGCAAGTAACGCGCTACGTTTCATCATTGAATTTTATTTAAAGTCTATAAATTTCTTTTGCTATAGTCCTCCGGCTTATTAATTATTAATATTAATACAAGCCATAAAATTCAAAAAGAAGTCTGATTTTTCTTACTTTTAAAGGCATTCACTAGTAAGTATACTTTTGTATAAATAAAAGAAAGAAAGAAATAGGAAAAGGAACCAAAAAATTAGGAGTTTCTCTTTTTATTCCAGGTTCGTTCATTAATATCTAGTTTCCTTTACGACGAATTTATGTAACAAGGTGCCGCCCAGTCAATAAACTCTCTGGTATTCGAGATCCAACCTTAAAGTCATTTCACAGAAAAAAGCTGGAGACATTTATCCCTAAACAATTCCTTTACGAAGCTGGGCAACGCTGGTGGGTTAGACACTTTCCATCACAGTTAATGTTGAAAGGGTTGGGTGATATTATTTCTTATTATTCTATTTCTTTCTTACTATTCTACATACAAAGATTCCTATTAACTATTAACGCATACATAGAGTTAGCTTTACCTATCCAGGCCTATGGTTTTTCTATTTCCAAAAAATTAGAAAAGAGCAGATCCTCGTTCTGGTTTCACTTTTGAAGGTGTCGGAGAAGTCAGGAAGTTTCAAGAATGATATGGACTAAGCTAAGAGAGAAATAGATTGCAGGAATTGCAGAAATAGGACTAGAAAGAAATCCAGCTTGCTACATACTTTCATTCAAATAAACTCTATTTATTGCTTTTTATACGTACATTAGTTGTCCCTTATATTCCCACGGGTTGACATTTTGACTGTTTGTTTGTTGCATTAAGCAAACAAAATCCTCTCTTCTAGGTAAAAAGCATACACTAAAGAGGAAAGACGAAGAAAAGGAAAGGCCGTAAACGAACGATGCAAGTGTTGTTACAGTAGCTGTATATTCTTCAAATCGTGTATAAAATGGGAGTGGTATGAATATCCAACAACAAGGGATCTACAATAAGAAAGGAAATTGCTGATAATCGCTTAGATTAAATAGATTAAAGAAGTCAAACCTACAACAGATAAAGAAAATACTTGACTTCTGCACTTAGTACATTTATTCATATCATGTAAAGAAAAAGGTTTTTGTGGTCCCTCGGGAATTTATAGAAAGGGAATAGAATAGCCGCGGATGAAATGTTAGATTCTAGTCCCCAAGTATAAACGGTGTAAGCCAAAATCAATCTCTGACAAATAATAGAATCATTCATAATAAGAGTTGTATAAAATAGAAGTAGGGTAGTATCCCCGTAGTTTTGACTTTGAACATAGAATAGACCGCTAAGTACTTTCTATTTAGAATATGTATATTCCCTAACTAGTACTATAAAGTGAATGAAATGGAACTGGGTCAAAAGGATTAGAACCATACATAGTATCTTATCTCGTAAAGAAAGCGGGTTTATACAACAAAGAGAAGATATGTGCGAGCGGCGTGAAATGCTATGATTTCAAAATGGACATAATGACTTCTTACTCTGACTTTCGGGATTCTAGGAGAACTTGCCAATGATATGAGATGTGATCTTTGACGTTGGATTACGAATTCTTTCTTCTGCCAACGATTCTTCATACGACGGCGGATGCCTATGCCTTCTTGGTGATTAAGAGTTCTCTATAATAGAATGAAGATTTCATAAAAACAATTGGAAGTGAAGTAAGTAAACTAAGTCTAACATAAAAAAAAAAAAGAAGACAAGTACAAGTACTCATATATCTGACAAAAGATGGCGTTGCACCAACGAAAGACTATAAATTCTAAGATGAAAATAATGTAAATAAATGTGCAATTAACATAGGATATGAAACTAACTGGCTAGAAACCCGAGATAAACATCTTCCGGGAAATAACTCCAAGCATTATATTATTAACATTATGAATTCTAAGAATTACTAAGTAGGTACTACAACATCCAATCATCGGGATAAAACATTCACTAATCCTAACTAAGCCTAACAGAATCTAAGAAATATGGATCAACCAGTCTTTATATCTTCTATAATAGAATAGAATACGCAAAAGACTCAAATATGTAGTTCCTCTGCGAGCGAAGGCGATGTAAATGAAATCAATAATGAATTTAGTGTTGTTTGAAATACGAAATGGTATCTACCGAAAACGAAGACTTTTTTGCCTTCATTTACGAAATAGAAATCAAATCGAGGCAAGATGGATGAAGGAAGTAAGGAATGGACTAAAAGTATAGGTTTATTCCTGTGTACATAAATAGACACAATATAGATGATAATCAAAGAAACCCGTGACTCATACAATCCATCCACGAGAAGAAGTCTAATAGCTATCAACGCCAATTCCTTCTAATCCCGAAATAACGTCAAAGATTCTAACTAAAGTAGGTGGAGGATCTTTTAAAGAAGCATGGAATGACTTTGTATCAAATGTACCAACAAATAAATAAATAGATATATGGTATCCCGGAATAATCGTTTGCCAACTATTTATTTGTATAATTAATAAAACATTTACAGGAATCTACTTAGTTAGAAAAGAATTGGAACATGTAAGGAACTTTTTGACTTTCTCTGATAGTTCGAAAAAGAGATTTGTATAATAAGGAGAACTCTTCTTTCTTCTTGTACGACATTTATCTGTAATATGAATATATTAATATATTCATATATATAGTAATCCACCACGTACTGCATGCATATTTCTTCTTTTTCTTATTTATTATAGCAAAGGATGTTTTACGAAGTTTTCTTCGAGAATATTGAATATATTCATTTTGCCAAAATAAGCAGATGAGTTAGAACAGTCGAATTGTTCCTTTTGTACTATTTGTACTAAAAAAAAAAAAAAAAGAGAAAAGATAGATAGTTGAACTATTCTTGTGTTTTTACGTATGGTTGTATACTCTATTAATGGGTGAACAGTAAAGGGGACTTCTATTATTTCCTCGCAAAGAATAAGGAGACCTATACAAAAAAAGTTACCGCCCATACCCTCTATTTTGAAAAAGATTCTACTAACTAATGGAATAAATGTGCAAAGTACTCATTCATACAACCTTATTTTACCCAATCGTGTTTATTAAGAGTTGAATACCCTTTCGCTATAATAGAACTCAACATTTAGAACTTTTCTAGAGCTTTCATTTCCTGATCCTACCTAAAGAAATCATGGAGGAATCTATAGATATAGTACAAAAAAGAGCGGAAAAAAAGAAGTATTACAACATTCACTTCTTTATATACGATACGTAAAAAATCTTATATGCAAGACTACGTTATTTAGATTTCTTTATATATGGTATGGGTGCCTGAACCAAATCTTAGGCTGATCATACATAGACTCACAGAACACAACCAAAACCATGCATGTGGCATCTTTTCCAAATACCAAAAAAATCATATACAATTGCTCGTGATAATTACTACAACCTAAATTTCTATTTCTATGTGTGGATCAGGACGACCATTATCCAGAGATATTGACTATTGACCTAGGCAAGCAAGATTGGACTAATAACTCAAAAGAAATTTCATAATTGATGTAAAGCAGGTTTGTAGGATTATTGTATCAATTGTATACATGAAAAAGGGTTAAGAACCAAAGTAAGACATAATATGTTACTACGTTTACCATTCATTTGTTGTCATAGATTAGAATACCGGATTTGCCTATTTTTCTTCCTTTCACTGCTTATGAGTAATAACCTTTCTTATTTCTGGATACCTTTTCGCTAAGGAATTCAATCAGACAAGGTTTCAACCATAGCGGGCACTTCCTCCAATTCGCACGGACTCTTAGAAGAGAAGGAAAAATAACAAAACATGTATTCAACCCCTAATGTAGACGTGACTTTCTAGATTTTACGTCTAGTTTTCACTTAGAAAATGGAATTTCATACTACTTTTGTCAATATTGGAAAAAGTCTACTATTCACTTTCCGTCTTCCCTAGTAAAAGGGTTCATTTTGAGTCTAAAATAGATGCTTTTTCGTGATTTTGGAATACTTCATATGTGAGAAAGTTAGAAAAGTCACTTTATGTACTAAACATACTTCAATTTTTAGAAAAAGTATAGTTCATATAGGGCAAAGCAGTGTTTTCTAATTTTAGGGGTACTTGAACTTGATTCTATCGTTGGGATTAAATGGCTATTGGTATATTGGTATCTACTAGAATACTTCTCTACTTTTTTTTTGTTATTGTATTGTTGTCAGAATTCGTTGTTATTTTCTATTAGTTGTATTATTTCTATTCATTAATGACCTT
>JAYMSR010001283.1:0-10565 GCA_036897825.1 Plantago rigida | reverse complement strand
CAAAATCTTCTCCTTTTGTGGTTTCTTCTTGATCTCCCTTTTATTTTTTTCTGTTCACTAATATTTTATTTTTTATTTAGATTAAAAAATAATTCGTTTGGTCTAAACCAAGTGTTCGCTTTGTATGCCTGATAAAATAAGACAAATTTTGAGAAGAGCCAACCCTCTAGCTCCAAGATAGAATAAATGAATGCACCATGTCAAGTACAATTATTCCTACTTTAGAGTGTTGCATGTTCCCTCTTATCCTTGTCCACGCAATCAGGTGAAGGACTTTTGTATTTATTGATGATTAGATGTTGCCTATTGCAGTTATGGAACTTCATCTATTTTTTCTCATTTCATTTGGTTTAATATGGAAATACCATTACAGACTACATGTCTCATACTCATCATCGCCTGTATTTGTACCATCTATATATTTATTATATATACATCCTAACAGACGTATGTATATGCACGAATGTGCAGCCTGGGCCTTTTACTGCCTTTTAATTTCCTACCCAGCATTTACTATTGGTTGTTTCATGATTGGCTTTCTTTCTCTGCACATTTCCTCCATTTGGCAAACCGATCGTGCTGCTCGCTGAGTTTATATCATTGTTTCTCTGAACATTATTGCAATTTTGTTTTATTTCTGTACAGAACATTCAGATATATGGCACAGAACTGCTGAAGGGTGTACAAGTAACCATTGATGCAGTGACTCGATTATGCAGGGTTTATTGTGATGGTGTAGACTGGGATATGTATCATGCTAAAACTAAGGTTGAAAATAGAGTTTGCAAAGAGGCTGAACATGGTGATCATGTCATTGTCATCACAAGTTGTGCTGTCGAAAAGTTATGTGAATTGGGAACTGCTGCAGCTAATGATGGAGGTAGTCTTGTAAGTTTACTCAATACATCATGGAAAGGGGTAGTCTCACTGCTTCAGCTAGGCAAGGGGGCTTTAGCGAAGGTGAATATCACTGCCGTTATCATGACCCTAGTATCACTGGCCACCGAATCATTGAGATGTGCTGCCGAGACCTGGTCATCTTCATCGAATACCGAAGTCTCTGTGTCAGAAGCCAAGAGGATTTTACTTCCTGTAAAGTTTTATCTAATCAATGCCGTGAGAATTATTTCACAATATCAAACACAAGCTGTATCTCTGTATAAAGAGATAGCACTATGTGTTGTTATCATATCAACTTTCAGAGCCTCGCTCAGTAAGCTGGAAACTCTAAACTCCGCGAGTGAAGTATTGGCAAATATTCTGGAGCCAACATCCTTGCACTTGCTTAGCTCTCTGTTAAATTCAGCTCAAGTTGGAAAGGAGAATAAGTACGAAATTTTAGATTGGCTGTTTAATAATGAAAGTTTCATGAGTTCTTCTGTTGAGGCAACATGGGATGATGACTGCTTTGCTGCACGAAATAGAATATTTTCAGTAAATTCAGTTGACTTGAGCAAGGAAAGTATTTTCTCTCTTGGCCGGGTTACGTTGTTCCTAAACCTTGTAAAAGCTGCTGCTGATTTAGAAGATGATGTCAGACTTGGTATTGCCAGAAAGTTAGGATGGCTTTTGGATGCGATGTTGGAGGAAAATGTATATTCTTCTGTTCTTGTTCTAAAAGCTCCTGTAGCAGCTGATTCTGCCCCAAAACATGGAGTAACTTACCCACCCATTTACCGTTCTGTTCTTATCACAGTTTCTTCGAGTCCGGCATGGAACGAAGTAGAATCGTTCCTCATAGAAAACCTATTCCACCCTCACTTTCTCTGTTGGGATATTGTCACAGAACTTTGGTGCTTCATTATGCGCCATGCTGATCATGATATGGTCAATGATGTCATGGATAAGCTTTGCTCATTGTTGAGGTTAACAGCTTCAGTGTCAGCACTGTTTCCCTCTGATACTGCTGTGCGGAAAACAGCACGATTAATCTGCATGCTTGTAAAACATGTACCACAATTGATGGTAGATCGAGTTTACAGTTCCCTATTTGACTGGAATGGATCTCAGTCCTCAATTGTGCAAACAGTGCTCCTTATGGAAGGATTTCCCCTTGATCTTCTCTCAAATAGAAACAAAACTATAGCAACGGAGAGAATTTTAACTCAAGATGTTGAGTTCCTGGAATCTTTTGAACATACATCACAAGGAGGAAGCGGTTATGGGGCTCCTGTCTTTGCACTCGGTGCTGCCTCACAGTTCCTGTAAGTATATAGTATTACCCAACTTATTGTTATTATTGGTATGCATAATAAGGAATGGTATCAGATAAAACTTTGATTCATGGGTTTTTATTGCTCTTCAATATTTGTGAGGAAAATCTACAGATGGTACTTTTAAACCCTTCTGCCTATAACCCACTATTCAACAATTGCTGATATTGCATTAATATCACACATACCTACCTGCTATGACAAAATTCTTGTTTCTAACTACCTAAAACCATTAAAAATAATCATATACCCCTGTGGGGTTCATTAAGTCTTAAAACTTTAAGGATTTCACACAAACTGTAGCTAGTGTATATGCAAATCATTTGCAAAGTTATAGTAGGTGCTAAAATTGCAATTCTTTGCCCGACAAACTAATGCATTAAAAAGATTAAGTTCTCCTCCCATTATGGCTGATCATATCTAACCCTTTTTATTTGTATACAGCCATATCAGGCTACCTGATACTGACTCCAGGACTTTGAAGTTCCTTGTGGCTGTCATTCACAAGTATAAAAGTCCTGCAGATACAGCAAGCAAAGATCATTACAGCAGGCTTCTTGGTGAATTACTCACAATTATTTCTAATACAAAGCATTTGTACTCCTTGGATGAAATGGATGGAGTTATTTTGGAGCTTAAGAACCTCTTCGTCTCAGTGCCAGCACAATCAGATCACCAACTTTCTATGTGCAAGCCTAATCTTGCTTCTTTCATGGCTGGTCTTGGTCATTTAGAATTGGAAGATAGTGATGATAACAGCAGGAGTTTAGCTGTATGGGAACTGTATCACATGTTACTAAGGGAGCGTCATTGGGCTCTTGTTCACTTGGGTATTACTGCATTTGGATATTTTGCTGAGCGTACTTCCTGTAATGCACTATGGAGATTTGTACCACAAGGTGCTGCTCTTTCATTTGATCTAGACTCGGGAGATGAAGCAGATGAAGAAAGATTTATGTTGGAGTTAAAAGCCTTCCTGGAGAAGGAACGGGCTTGCCTGATGATGCAATGTAGTCTCGATCAGCTTTCCAAAGAAGGTAAGATGCTGAAAGAAATTGTTCAAAAGAAAGTAACAGTTGATTTAGATAGTACTGTGTGTGATGTGATGGAAATCGACGATGAGAAACCACTTAGTAAGAAAAGAAAATTTCCTGACGAGATCAGTAGAGGGGTAGAAATACTGCAGAGTGGTCTGAAGGTTATGGTTGAAGGTCTTTCTGATTGGCAGCAGAACCAAAATGACTCGAAAGAAGAACGAGAAACGTTTATGTCCCATTTTTCCCGGCTTGAAGATGTGATTGCACACCTGATTAGCCTTGTTGATAGTGGCTGACCATATTTTTACATAATGAATATGTTGAAAACAAAAGCTTGAAGAACCGATACAAATACTTTGTTGCAGAAAGAGTAGGCGCATGCGACACTACGGAGATGTATGCTAAAGTTAAACTTTATTGTTTTCTGCTAGTCATTTAGGGATCAATTTTGGTTATCACTTGTGGATATGTAAAAGGTAAGTTCGTAAAGATCTGTAGCAGGAAAGGAATTTGAAACTTGGACAAAGCAATATTCAGTTTTAGACTATAAATTACCTAAAGAGTTGAATCAATCTGCATTGGGTTCTTCTGACAAAGATTGGGTTGTACTAGAATACATCTGAACTGAAATCACAGAGGTACATATCAAAATTTGATTCAAAGAAACCGGAATAATCAATTATTTCAACTATATAAATTTTGATGCATATGTAATCAAACTTTAACATTGACATACATATGTCCAGCTTGGGCTTTTCATTGCGCACTGACAACGGGTATATTACTAATTGACACTTTATTTTCATTAAATGTAAAATTACTGATGTTAAGAAAAATAGGTATTTCCTAAAAGCGGGTAATATGTGCAAATGTACCATTTGTTCTTTACAATATGAATCGATGTACCTCATGTACTTGAAATTGTATGGATATACCCTATGTTTTTTAAAAGTATGCACACTTGTTTCAATAATAATAATGTGTGACTGTATATGCAAGTGAACAAATGTGTGCACTAATATGACATGAAAAACTGTCTCTGTGTTCGCCCTTGTTCCTTGCTATGCTCGTCCTTGCTAATGTGCATTTTATTAGCATCTAAAATAAAAGTTTGACAAATGGGTATCGAAATCAAAGTTAACTACATATCTGTCGAACATCTATAAATTGCACATGTAGTTCACTGAAGCTTTGAACCGGAGAAAGATACGAATGTACAAGTAAATTCTGCTCTGCAGTTATCCAAGAGAAATTACATAATCTTCTATCATTGTATATTATACGGGTGAGTAGCAACAATAATCATCTATAACAACTTCGTTAGAAAAGCAAAACATTGCTATTATCTACATTCATTCATTCACTCAAAGCATCTTCTTTGCCAGGAACATCAGAACCTGGAGTTGAAACAACGCTCCCTTCATGCTCATTCGACTCCATTAGCATTATCACGACCTCTCGCATCGATGGTCGTTCAGAAGGGGATAGGCTTGAGCACATCAGAGCAATTTTCAGTACAGAAATCATGTGGTTAACGGTGTTTCTGTCTTTCAGATTGAGACGGCTATCCAATATATCAGCTGATAAAGAATGTGCCAGGATGTAACTCCGTACCCATGAGACAAGATCACCTCCTTGTTCGAGCGGTTGTACGGGAGTTCTTCCAGTTAACAACTCCAGAAGGACAACCCCATAGCTATATATGTCGCATTTTTCTGTAACCTTCATTGTATACGCATATTCTGTACCATAAGAACAATGTCTAGTTACACTTGCACACTTCAAAAAAAAAAAGAGGATTATATGAACAAAGACTCGAATAGAAATCATACCGCAGTATCAAATATAAGCACCAACAAACATCAAGAGATGAAGCATTTTAATTTATCCTTCTCCTTGACGTATGATAACTCAGATCTTATAAAATCATGCCAAAATGCAAGTGAACCACCCAATCGCCAAACTAAATTCTGGATATTGATATCGAGTTGAGTTAGCATTTGCAACTGATAATGTTACTCCCAAAGCACAATCAGGAGAAAAAAAGTGTGTTTGAAAAGTTGATTGTGCTACTGAAAATCTGAATCTACACGCTAAAGCTTGATCTCTTGGAAGCTGATTTTTACTCTCTACTGCAGTAGCAAACACCCGTAAATTCACTTACACTGTTAATTTCAGTAGTTCACAGCAAGAATAAACTCAAAAAAAACCATTGAGAATGCAAATAAATAACATGGGGAAGGGAAATTGCTGGCTTATAATGATCACACAATGTTGCATTTGCAAGAAATATGTATGTAAACCGATTGATGAGACGAGCAACTCAGATAAATTCCAAAAACTAAAATGCCCGAGGAAAATGACTTCAGTAATTCACATGCATATCAAATTATCAATGTGTAGAAACAGTAGAGAATGTAATTTCAAGAAAAAGGCCAGACGGAGCTTACCAGGGGCTATGTACCCATAAGATCCAGCAACTGCAGACATGGACTTAGACTGGGGCATGTCAATCACTTTCGCAAGACCAAAATCACCTACATGAGCTTCAAACTTCTCATCAAGCAAGATATTATTAGACTTTATATCACGATGGACAATCCTAGGTCTGCAGTCATGATGCAAATACGCAAGTCCTTCAGCTGCACCAAGAGCAATTGTAAACCTCATCTGCCACTCCAAATCACAAGATGCTCCATGAAGCAATTCTCCTAAACTGCCTCTTGCCATATACTCATACAGAAGAAGATTTGAACCTTGATGATAGCAAAACCCAAACAGTTTAACAATATTCCGATGCCTTATCTTTCCCAGAGTTAAAATTTCAGCTTGGAAGCTGTTATCAATATCGTTTCCCTCTCTGTTCGATGATAGCTTCTTAACTGCAATTATCTGATTAGAACGCAACACCGCCTTGTAAACCGTCCCGACCGCTCCTCTTCCGATAACAAAACTGTCGTCAAAATTATGTGTGGCCTCAATCAGGTCTTGAAAATTGAACCCTTCTTTCGGAGGAAAATAAATATCCGAATCAGAAGACAATCCGTCCTTATCTTTCAGAGGAGTAATCATATCAACCGGGTGATGATTCATGACGTACAAAATACTTACAATCAAAACGAGAGAAACTCCACCTATCACCGCAGCAACAACAGTGATGATCTTTCCTCTAGAAGCGTCTCCATTTTCCATCGGAGAAGGAGCGTTGTTAGGAAGCGTCGATTCACCGCAATTACCAAGAGGCCCTCCACAAAGCCCTATATTCCCAATGAAGCTACTTATGCTCATGTTCTGAAACAACTGAACTGATGGCAACGGCCCTGTCAAGTCATTATACGAAAAGTTGCATCCAAGAAGGCTTGATAAATTGCCAAAGGTGCTCGGTATCTCGCCACTCAAGTGATTGTTGTTGAGAAACAAATATTCTAACAAGATAAGGTTTCCGAGCTGAGATGGTATCCTCCCAGACAAGTTATTATAACTGAGATTCATCGCGATCTGCAAACCAGCAAGATTACCAAATTCGTCTGGTATCTCACCAGATAATAAATTTCCACCCATCTGCAGTTCAGTCAAGTGCGAAAGGTTGCCCAATTCTCTCGGTATGTATCCCGAAAACATGTTCTCCGAGATAATTAGGCGTTCCAGCAGAGAAAGATTCCCTATCTCACTAGGAATAGTATCAAGAAAACTATTCTGGCTAAGATCGAGCCTTTGCAGGGCCTTACAGTTGAGAATTTCAAGTGGTATCCCACCAGTCAAAGAGTTAGATGAGACATTGAACGCTACAAGCTGCAACAAATTACCAATATCTCTAGGTAACTGGGATGTAAATGAATTTCCAGAGAGATCAAGCCTTTGCAACTTTGTGCACTTTCCAATCTCTCGGGGTATAGTACCTGCAAACTTGTTCTGGCCCAACTCAAGAGCAGAGAGATTCTGCATGTTACACACGCCCAAGGGAAAGCTCCCAGTTAAACTGTTTCCAGTCAGACGCAGTTGCACCAAAGAACTGCAGTTAATGACACCAGACGGAATTTTTCCATAAAGCTTATTAGCTTCAAGATTCAACAATATCAAGTTAGAATGTCTACACAAGTAGGGAGGAATTTGACCGGTGAGTTGATTGTCAGAAAAATCAACTACCCAAAGCCGGCTGTAACTCCCGAGACCTTGAGGTATGACACCACTCAAATTGTTATCAAAGAGCTGTAACTGCTGCATTCGAGGAAGATACTGCAATCCAAAAGGAATCGGGCCGGTTAAGAAGTTAATTGACAAGTCTAGCTTCGTCAAGTTTCTCAAGCCGCTGAGCTCTTGTGGGATTACACCGGTAAGCTGATTCTCAAACAAATACAGTAAGCGCAGGCCTTTTATCTGAGTCAGCTCCGTCGGGATTTCTCCAGACAGATCATTTTCTGAAAAATCAATTTCCAATCCTAAACTAAGGTTACCAATCTCCTTTGGAATTGTTCCATTTAATCCATTTCGGTACAAATACAACCTCCTCAGAGTCTTGATGGATCCAAGCTCAGCAGGAATATCTCCAACGAAATTGTTTTGGTATAACGCAATAGTTTCAAGGCTTGTAGAATTGCCAAGCTCCTTTGGTATTGTTCCCGAGAACGCATTGTCCCAGAGGATCAGTTCGGTTAAGCTCTTAAGCATGCTTAGCTCTATAGGTAAATCGCCTTCAATCCGATTCTGCGCAAGACCAAGAATTTTAAGGTTTTCACAACCACCTATTTCTGAAGGTAAACTTCCTGAAAGTGCATTTTGACCCGCACGAAATATTCTCAGGTTTTTCAAGTTACCAAAAGAGCGAGGCACTGAGCCCGTGAGATTGTTCGTGTACGCCACAAATTGTTCGAGGGAAGCTAGATTCCCAAACTCCTCCAGGATCACACCGGATATCTCGTTGTTGCACAAGTTCAAGTTCCTCAGACGAGATAGATTACCCAATTCGACAGGAATTTGCCCCTGAAACTGATTGTTGTTCAAGTTTAGTGTCTCTAATCTCGAACAGTGGGCAATCTCCTTAGGAATACTACCTCCAAATCCATTGTAGGAGAAATCGAGATACTCAAGAGAGGCCATACCACCAATGCTGGAGCTCAACGAACCGGAAAGGTTCAGCGAATTCAAATCAAGAGACCACACAACCGGATTATAATCCTCCGTGCAATTCACACCTAACCATTTACAAGGTGTTTGATCACTTGGATTCCAACTAGAGAGAAAATTGTAAGGATCAAGAATGCTTTTCTTCAGCTCTAAGAGGTAAATTCCGTCTGCACTCAACGCCTCCGAAGGATGACAAATCAACATCATCACCGAGCCCAACAATACTATTATTCCAATCCAACTTTGACAATTTCCATATCGCACCAAAGACATATTGGTACTAATCTCCAATCTCCAAGTTATGCAAAAAGAAAAACTACAACTCTGCTCACAAACACCTCCAAAACACAACACAATCCTAACAAGCTACCAATTTTAATCAAGACTAGATGAAACTCTGAAATCTCAATAAGAAAGTCCAAGTAGATATATGCATCTCCAACAATTCAGATAAGAAGTCCACCAAATAGCTAGTACTACTGCACAAATAATAATAATAACAATTACCAACATAAGAAACTACACAAAGTAAGAAATTCCAAGCATCTGAGAAATGAAATACAGAAAAAGAACATACCTTTTTTCCATGAAGAAAGAATGGCAAAAAAACCCACAAATTTCCAAGTGATTCTTTACAAGAATAAAGAAGCAAAGTCATCACAAACCAGAACAATACTCTGGCAACTCAATGGAACAAGAAAAGGGACATCTTTGTGCTTTTTGCCAAATGGACAATAACACTGAATGGAAGATTCATTCATTCAGTGAAGCTCTAATGGCCGACAAAGCATGCCTTAATCACAATCTCAATATATATTCAGTGTATCTATAAATCTAATAGGGAGTATCTTTCTTTCTTTGTGTCTGCTGTTTGTTTCCTTGAAAACAAAATATGCTTGTCTGAATATGTTTTTGTGAAAGAAGGAAATATGACTTCTCTCTCTGTCATCAAAGATTTGCCTTTTTTCACTCAATCTCACGCCCCTTTCCTTATCTCGGAGTAAAAGGCAAGATCTTTTTTAAGTGCGTGAGAGAAAAATGTGAACTTTTTAGGCAAGAAGCCAAGACTGAAAGAAAACTCTCACAAGTCCATCTTCTCATTATTATTATACTTGTACTGGTACATACCTGTAATAAAATAGTGATATTATATTAGGTGGTGATAGCCCCATTAATGAAAAAGGGATCCCTATTATAAATTGTTATTATCTCAGTTTCTAACATTTTTCACGAGTTGTTTTGGGCATTGCCAGGATGGGGACAGGCACTGGTAAGTAAGCCGGAGACCATGAGAGTAGTGAAGTCAGAGCTGACGGTCGCAACGATGTCGTTTTCCTCCCAAATTCTTATCTATTTCACCCTTTATTTGGGTGGCTAATTTTTTTTTTTTAAAACAAATATTATCAGTCATTGGACAATATTACAATCGAAAAATGGTACAACTTGGTACGAAGGTGTATCCAATAGGTAACCTCGTCCAACACAAAACAAACTAATCTAACCTAAATTATTCACTACTAAATTAGTATTTCTACTGTACCATTTAAAAGTTCTCCCCCAAAGGTAAACGGAACAATCTCCTGAAAAGGCATTTCTCCTGAAATCTCCCAAATAGCAGATGCAAAGACCCATTTCCAGTCAATGTAAAGCCGCTGACTGGCACGAGAAAATTCCATTAGCAGTCTCGTTCCAAGTCCCCTGTTTCTTCTTGGGGTTGGATATGAGAATCATAAATCCTATACTTGATATCTTGTGGAATCACTGACTGTAGAGATTCTAAATCCCAGTTTCCTGACTTGTCCAGTACCTCAAACAATTTTAGTTGCGCTTCAGCTGGTACTATGTTGACACCATGGTCTATCAAAGCACTACCGCTACCCAGCCAAAAAGATATATTCAGCACATTACCTATCTTCCACCTTAGTTATGAAGTCCACACATCGCAAAATACCTTTCCAAGTCGAACTATCTCCAGGTTTTATACCGCAATTCAGTAAATTACTGCCTTTTAAGTATTTAGCACGAATCAGAGGTTGCCAGATATTTTCTTCATTACTCAGAATCTTACACGCAATTTTCGCAAGTAAGGCTTCGTTGCTTTCTCGAGCAGTTCTAATACAAATGAGGTATGATTCCGTACTTCTGTTGATACGTCTATTGGGTCCGCCTCGGAGCTCGGGTTGGTATTATC
>JAYMSR010001282.1:0-10573 GCA_036897825.1 Plantago rigida | reverse complement strand
TTGACTGTAAATTATGACACAATAAAATTTACCAACTGAGCTCAACATATTTATCTATTTTTTTGGGCATATTATCTAATTTTTAGTATATATTGTCTAGTTTTATTATCAAACATGAACATAATTATCTATATTGTCTAGTTTTTACACTATATTGTTTAATTTATGAAAGAAATTCTTTAATTTTTACATGATATTAAATTACATTATATTATCTAGTTTATGAGATTAATTCTCTATTTTTTACAGTCTCTCTCACTCATTGACTCTGTGTGTGCCCATCTTTTATTTCAATCAATTTCAGTGAAGTAACTAACCACTACGCTGGAGAACGTGGTCCATCTCTCTTTTGTTCTCTTCTCTATCTCTATCCGTAGTATACAAGCCTACACGTTCAACTCCTGGCTTACTCTCTAAGCAACCTTCTTTTCTAGATCTGGATCAACTGCCCGGCGCAGACTATGGTAAAGTCCGAAGAGTCTACCAGCTACTCCTCGAATTCCAGTTCCGTCAAGGTCGACAAGGATACTTCTGCTCCGGTGATTTCCAATGGCGGTAGTAACTCTTCAGGTGAGTTAGGGTTTCTTTTAGTTGGTTAATACTGTCATTTTGGTGTGGATTGGTTGTAACTTGTCACGATTGCTGGCAGGTAGTGGAGGGGCGAGTTTTTCCAGAGTCAAAACTATGCCGCCGGAGATTTATGAGGGGGACAAGTGTGAGCCGTCTGTGTTGGAACGATCCAAGACGGAGAGACAGAGGCATAATCTGCTTGTCGAGGATGCTGCTCAGATTTTTGATAACCGAATTTCTGCACAGCAGAAGGTAATCACCTTTATAGACATGCAGTCTCATCTCATGGTGTGGGTGTCACGCTTAGTTTGACTGTTGCATTAAGACTGCTGTTGAATTTGAAGATTAGTTAGGCAGAATGGAATGGGTGTTGTATGTGTCATCACAACCAATTGGGTATGTTTTTGTGAATGTGATGCTTTAGAGGGTTACTAGCTTCATGCTTAGGCTCAAGTGCTACTTGATTTCGACTTTACGGGTAATCTGAGTGCCAGATGAATAGTTTCTATAAGTTTTTAGCGAATGGAAACCATTATCTGTGTCTTTGAACCAAAAGATTGGCTGTGAAGAGAACATATACTCTATCCCACTCAATGGCCCATTTGATGGGAAATGCTTACCTATACCTGGTGTATGCCATTGCCAGATGAATACTTTCTCATTCCTGCTCAAGTTCCTCAGAGACCTTGTGGCTAGGTATGATCAACTAAGATCATTTATTATGTATGGCCCATGCTCATGAACACTTGTAGAGCAATCCTTGTCACAAGGTCTACACTCTACAAATTAATTGCATACTAGGTATAGGTAACTATTGAACCCATTTGGTGTACCACTAGTATAAAACGGTCCGTAGGAGGTTATTAAGAGCTTGAAGTAGTGAGATTGTAGATCTACTGTTTATAATTGGCAAAATATATTCTTCACATGTAATCTAGCATCCTTCTGCAAATTGAATTCTTCAACTGGGTCAATTCTGAACTTATCCAAGGTTTTTGAAACCTTTACTTACTATGATGATGGTGTAAATTGATTTAGCAGTTATTATAATTTGGGTTAGGTAAGTGACTATCCAATTTTAGCAAATGCCATCTATTTCATTCATTTCTATTTTTGGGAATAATCTAAACAGACCTACTTCACTCTTGCTACTGACAATGTCTGTGGCCTATACATATGTAGAAAACATGAAACCTTTTTCTTTTCAATCACAAATGACATTTAGTGGTTAAGGCTAATTTCATTTCTTTAAGTGATGCAACTCTGTTAGCAAGAAACAGAAGATGCTATTTATCACTGAAAGCATTGTTTTCCATTTGACAACCGAGAATATGTTTCCATTGTTATTATGGCCACATGCCTGGGATTTTCTGCTGACTAGATGTAGGTCTCCATCTCGCATTTGTTGACTAAAATACTTGCCTCAGATTTATCTTAAATATTAAAAGTATTGCAGCTCAAATTGTTGAACAGAATAGCTACTGTGAAAGGTGATGGAACTGTAGAATTTGAAATTCCTGGTGATGTTGAAGCCCAAACACTTGGAATTGGTGCTGAACGTGTATACAATGAAGTTGATGATGAGCTCCTTGACGCAACTGAACTCCAGTATATTCCCCCATTACAAATTGTAATGCTCATTGTGGGAACCCGTGGAGATGTTCAGCCGTTTGTTGCGATTGGGAAGAAATTACAGGTAATGGAGTATAGATTAAACAAGAAGTGCATATTAAATCGCATTACATCAGATTGGAGATGGCTTAATTAAGTATGACCTGGGAGAAGGTTATGAGGGTTCCCTCAAACTCTTTTATGTTGTTTGAACAGCTTGGTTTTCTCGTTTTCTCTTAAATATTTTATTTCGAGTTTTCGTGAAGTTACTGATTAGAGTTTCAACATGCAGGATTATGGGCATCGTGTCAGATTGGCTACACACACTAATTTCAAAGAGTTTGTCTTGACTTCAGGGTTGGAGTTCTATCCTCTCGGTGGAGATCCTAAAGTTCTTGCTGAATGTATGTTACTATCATGATATATTTCCTGGATGGCTGTGTGTGTTTATCCAATCCTGATGAGATATTTCATCAATAATACATGTGCTTCTGATAATTATTGATTGGTTTGGGGATTGTGAAACATTCTTAAACGGTACTTCACTTCTTCAGTCCGTGGTGATTTTTTATTTATTATATAATTCTGCTTGTTTTATATGCTTTGAGATAAACTGAAACGTGTACGATGATATGCTATTTCCATGATTTTTGCCCTTTGAGCAACCAAACTTCTTTAGAACTCAATGCAATCAGTTGATTCATTATAGAACTGAAACACATTTTGCATCAAATAATTGTTCACATTCATAACGCTTTTGGCAAGATTTTGAAATTGAACTACAATGGAATTTTACTAATTTCAGAAGACAGGACACAGGAGGATTACTTCTGATGTTTGTTTGTTTTTTGGTTGCAAGTTGCAACTTTGTACAACCTGTTTTGAAACCAAGATGATACACAAACATATTATGTATTATTTGTGTAGGAATAATCAAATAGCTTAACGGGCAGTGCCCTTCTGTCAGACATTTAACTTTCACATTCCTGAATCGTTATTACCTTCTCATTGTCTAAGTGCTTTCTCCTAATCTAAATGTTTGCTCTTTGCTATTGGCAGTGGGTTTTGTATGGTTTTCGCTGATTATTTGTCTTTTTAGTTATTTAGAATTTCTGCTAGGTTTTAGTTGCTCTTAGTTATGACATTTATTATCTCTTTGTCAGACTTTATACAACGGAGAAGAATTTTGTATCAGCAGTTCTTTCTGTGACTGTCTGAAATTATGTTATTGTGTTTCTGTTATAGAACATTGATGTAGTTAATGTACACAGTTAATGTCTTGTTCACTTTATTCACAAAAAAAACTGCTGATTATTTCACTTTGCAGACATGGTAAAAAACAAAGGGTTCTTGCCGTCAGGACCTTCAGAAATTCCCATACAACGTAATCAAATGAAGGAGATAATATATTCTCTACTCCCAGCATGCAAGGAGCCTGACATGGATTCTGGGATTCCTTTCAAGGCAGATGCAATTATTGCTAATCCTCCTGCATATGGTTAGAAGAACACATGATTTCTGCACTCTCTGCTTTTCCTTGATTGATCATCATCATGAGACTTCTGTATAGTAATTGGCTAAAGATTTGGTTACTGCATGCATGATTACCATGAAATGGTCCGTGCTGTTTGCAGTGTTCTTCAAGCTGTTAGTTTAAAGATCACATAGAAATTTTCTCAATTTTAAAGTGAACCTGATCAACACCTTTGGGCTCCTTGCGCTTTCTTCCTCAATTCCATTTTGTGATCACAGGGGTAGCAAAAATAAGTTCAGTTCCTGGGTTTCACCAAGTTTTGCATCTTATATGCTCTTAAATCTTCTCTAAATGTACATAATAAAAGGCCAAAATTAGTACACGAATACATGTAAAATTGCGCGAACTTGTCTTGTGAAAGGTTTAACTCTTGCCTATTCTATTCTATTCTATCCCATAAATTTATACAGAAGGATGCATCTGACGCCAGTAAGGCCACATGTCCTTAGTCGTAAAATAAGGATGAATAGTGAAGAACAATGTGAGAGTCAACAAAAAATATAACCAACTCCCAATTTTAGGACCGTAAACCACCGGGCTGCTGTTCTGCCTTGCCTGCCTTAGTTTTCCACAAATATCTTCTTTTACCGTTTTTAACAACTATCCTGAGTTCTAGCCACTCGGAGTCCCGATAATTTCTGATAGTATCACAGTGACTAGGTCCCTGTTTAGAGCACTTCAGGTTTTATCTGTGTGACTTGTGGGAACTGAGAACTTAAAAAGAGTTGGCTACTGCCACGTACAAAACCAACTTTTAGGATCATATCTGATAAATTACCTGGAACAGAGCACTCACAAAGTAAGCACATGTTTGTGCTTTTGTTCTTTTTTATGTTTTGTTTTGTTTTTGTTTCTTCCCGGGAAAAGGTGTTTACTGAAAGATAGATCTATGTTCATAGAAAAGTTGGTATGTTCATTCTCTACCGTGTTTTGTATTATATAAGATGCGTCTATTGTCTACATTTAATAAACACATGTTCCTGGAGCACTATATGGGCAATGTATGATAACTATCGTGACTGGCATGCTAAGAATAAGAAGTAAGAAAGTAGCTTTGACACTGATAAATGATAATAGATATGCAAATTTGCATGAATGTATTTCTAGACTTGTGTAGGTTATTGGCATGCACTTGTAACTGGGTTCTGTTAGATGTCTAATAGAGTGGTGCAAAATTAATATCACTCACTTGCCGGAAGAATATTGCAGGACATACACATGTTGCGGAGGCATTGAAAATACCCATTCATATCTTTTTCACTATGCCGTGGACGTAAGTCTTGTCTGGAGCTTCATGTCTTACAATCCATTTCTGCTTCTGGTTTTCAGCAAAACCATACTAGTATTTGTTTGATATTTTGAAGAGGGAAAGTACACTTTATAACCTCTATCTATTTTAACTAGTGCATCTTAAAATCTATGCAAGTTCTGGTTGTACAACATATTTTGATGAGGAAAAGTACACTTTACGACCTCTTATTTATTTTAATGTGGATATCCTCAAATGTATGCAATCCCAAGAACAGGCCCCTAGTATAAAATGCAACCTATTGCTCAGAAAAGGATATGCATTCAAAGACTTTCTATCATATTAAAGAGACAATTTAGATAAGTTGTGACGAATACAATAAGTAGTTATCGTATTGTTCTGATTTTATCTGACTGGTCTGGCAGTATTAACACTTTCAATTATCTTTTAGTCAAACGAAGTAAACCTCATGTCACATGTTGATGATGCAGGAAATGCATTCAAAGAACTCATACAAAGCTCTGAACTTGACATGTATTATTCGTACTGAACACTGAACAGCAGGGATTTTATACAAAAGTGCAAACATTGCATTTAAATTTGCAAATGAGATCGGAGTTTAGGTACTCAAGTAAAGAGATTTAGGAAATGTTCTGAGGATTTTTTAAAGCTCCTTGTGGCTTTTTATTTGTCTGTAAGCCTTTTTGGTGTGTTTGCAAATAAATCTTTTGGTGCCTGCTTGACTTTTTTTTCAAACAATAAGATACGAAAGCAAGAGGTGCACCTCCACTGGGGGCTTTTAAAAGCTCCGGATAGTGTTCCTCAAATCCCAGACAAACACACCCTTAAGAACTACCAGCTCTTCCCTAGTTCCTTTTTTCCCACTCTGTTAATTACCCTCTTTTTTCTAAAACATACTGTTTTTTTTGCCAGGCCCACCAGCGAATTTCCCCATCCGTTGTCTCGTGTTAAGCAATCAGCTGGATATAGAGTGCGTCTGAAGAACCCATTCTTATTAAAATTGCAACTTTGTATTTCTGTCTGCAAAATGTTAACATCAATGTATTTCTATTTATTTGTGATATATTTTTTTTGTCTTCGATTCTTGCAGTTATCCTATCAGATTGTAGATTCATTGATATGGTTAGGAATTAGAGACATGATAAATGATGTTCGGAAAAAGAAGCTGAAACTACGTCCGGTGACGTATTTGAGTGGTTCACAAGGGTCAGAGTCAGAGATTCCACATGGATATATCTGGAGCCCGCACCTTGTACCAAAACCAAAAGGTATGTTTGCATAGAATAAATTTGTGCATTATTTAGGAATTTGCACAAGTATTGATCTCCATGTCAAAACATCCTTGAATATTGCAGCTCTTTCTAATAGTTTCAGTTCCCAACTTATGGTAGAGATTCCGAGTTCTTTATCCATGAGTATAAGAAGTTGCATGTGTATATCTGCTGTTGCCCTGGAAGCCTTATGGTCATATTTTCTTGCAGATTGGGGTCCGAAGGTTGATGTTGTCGGATTTTGCTTCCTTGATCTTGCAACAAACTATCAACCACCTGAGCCACTTTTAAACTGGCTTAAAGCCGGCCCGAAACCTATCTATATAGGATTCGGCAGTTTGGTGAGTATAAAAAGTTATTTATCAAATCCCTTTCTAAAAAAATAAAAACATAAAAAAATTATCGAGTCAATATATCTGATGGCACATGGTTTCTTTCCTTAGTTAATGTTAAAAATTGATTCAGTGTGAAATCTCAAGTTCTTAATCAGTGGACATTTTGATGTTGATTTGAGTTGTGATATGAGAGAGATATGTCTCATAACCAAGGTGCATTCACATTTTGACTGAAGATTTGTGAATCACTGTTCGGCAGTTCATACATTTACCAAGCTGTACTTGCCTCTTAAAAACTTGAGTTGAAATTATACACGGGCCTTTGACATTATGTGTTATATATGTCAAATGACAATTGACAAACAGTTTTTTTTTTTAATTTGGTTTCCTGAGCTGAGGGTAAAGCCATTCTCTAATGATTTCAAGGTTTGGCTTTTACTAAATATCTATCCACAGGGTAAAGCCATTCTCATTCTAAAGCCATGTCAAGTGATTTATATAATGATTTGCCTTTTCTCATGTTCACGGAGATATCTTTACCCCCGATATTTCATATCATGGAGGTTTTCATGCTTTTCATCCTGGACGCTGCTCTGCCTTTTCTAATTCTTTTCTGGGTTAATGATTGTGTTATGCCATCTCAGCCAGTTCAAGAGCCAGAGAAAATGACACAAATCATTGTTGAAGCTTTAGAAATAACTAAACAACGGGGCATTATCAACAAAGGCTGGGGTGGACTTGGCAATTGTGAGTTCCCTTTGCCTCTTGACTGTTCCATCAGCTCGAATGATTCCTCTTATATGTTTCTTTAAGTATTAACTCAACCAGAACCGGATGCTTTTCTGCAGTGGCAGAAGAAAAGGACTTTGTGTATCTGCTGGATAATATACCTCATGATTGGCTTTTCTTGCAATGTTCTGCTGTGGTGAGTTGTGACCATTAATTGCCATTACTATTGTCCTCTAGAAATTTGTCTTTTTGCTTGCATCATATTACTATATCATGTATGTGCTACCCAAAGACGATTACTTTGGTGGCTATTTCTGTACAATTATTTTTCTTGCCAACAACTGGATACCTTTTAGATTCATTTGATTATTTTAGAGCTTCTAACATATCAGACAAAGTGTATATATTTGCACTCCTGACTGGGCATGGATGTTGATTACTTTAGACCTTACAAATCAAACAAATTATTTATTTCTGCAAAAAGAAGTTTCCTCTTTTACGAGTCCCTCATTATGGCTAGGGTGAGGTTGTATAAAGATTGAAGCCTTTAGGTGAGGTTTATGTGACATTGTATAACCTTGGTAGGGGTTGACATGTGGATCATTGCTTTGTTAGTGCAAACTTTTCTATTGTTGACATTGCGTCTCCCGGGAATCATTCATGCTCAAAGCATTTCAGGAACTAGGAGAATTGCGTTGGTGTGTGTAAGTTGACTTTTGTTGTGTGGGTGAAATCTGTCATGTTGGCATTGAGTTAGTTGATGTTGATTCAAATTGTTCTCAGGTTCACCACGGAGGTGCTGGAACAACTGCTGCTGGTCTCAGAGCTGCGGTATATGATTACATAAAGAATGTCGTTGAATTTTCTGATTCTGGAACTTCATCTCTGACTAGTTATGTATAATTTTGATACAGTGCCCGACAACCATTGTGCCTTTCTTTGGTGACCAACCTTTTTGGGGAGATAGAGTTCATGCCAGAGGTGTAGGTCCTGCACCAATTCCTGTAGATGAATTTTCTCTTGAAAAGTTGGTAGAAGCAATCAAGTTTATGCTGAAGCCTGAGGTAATACTCTTTAAGTTTTGCTTCATTGAAGTTTACATTTACTAATGTGAATTAGGAACTCATTCTATCCTTTTCCACTGAACTTTATGCAAAATAAGTAATAAGCCAATTGTGTGACGGTTTTTTTGATTCACTTCACTTACATGGAGCTCGTCAATGACAAATACTTGCCTGTACCGCCCTCAAAAGACATAAACATGCCTCTTCAACAAAATTGTCAACAGTTAGTGTCCGTGTTCTTCTATTATTGTGCAGTAATTTTCTGTGTTTTCCTTATTTATTTTTTAATTTGTAAGAGTGCAAATTCTGTGCAATAATTGGAGAGGGTGGGTACTTTGGCTAAATGATTGGTGGTAATGCTATTATATAATGTAGGTGAAGGAGAGTGCAGTTGAACTTGCTAGGGCCATGGAAAATGAAGATGGGGTTACTGGAGCAGTAAAGGCATTCTTAAAACATCTTCCGCGTAAAAAAGGTGATCCTGACATCCCAGAGCCCAGTCCATCTTTTTTCTCAGTGCGTAGATGTTTTGGTTGTTCTTAGATTATAAGTATTTGGGTGGGAATATCTTAATCCACTTCCTGTGTATTCTGTTGGTGATTCACATTATTTCTCACATGAAGAATTATTTGGTGCTTCTGTTTATAGTCTCCTCCACCTTTTGTCCTCGCACACCACTCCTCTAGAGCTTTTATTTTCTATGGTGTGATGTCTTTGGTAATCTAGGATTAGTTGCGGAAATCATTGTAATCTTTTGTTTATTTGTGATGACCCATGTCAGACTTTTGGGCATTGATTTAAGGATCCAAAGGCTGATTTTGTTTTGCGAGGGAAATTCTTTTTCCAACTTGTGTGTGCAAATTGCAAATGTGAAAACTCTTTATGGAATTCTGGCTGAGTTGGAAACTTTAGGGGACAGACACCAATGCAAATGTGGAATGTAGAGGCCATTTTTGCTCCCAAGTTCAATAAGGGGGACGAAATGGTTTTTAATTTCCTGAACAGTTTCCTAATCTACTTACTACAAGTTTAAATTTGTATAGCGGTCCGGAATTGATGTCGTATATTTATTCGTTCTGCAAAAACTTGGATTCAAATGCGGTGGAAATAAAATAACCCACTGGAATGGATCATTACATATATCTAAATACTACTACTAGTACCACCGGCAACTAGTAACTTCCCATTTATTGGGCCAAGCCAAGAAAGAACATTGCTATTGATTAAAATAGGACGTGAACAGTTTCATAATGGCGGCTGTTCTGTTATTGGTGTTTTATCTATCGACATTACTCAGATTCCATACTTTGTTGTTCGGACCCTGTAGTCTAGGGAGTCTCTTGTTATTGACAAAAACGGGATTTTTTCTTTCTTTCAAAATCATCAAATATTATACTAGAGTGATTATTTATCAAAATTTTAGTAGTTTATATGGCCTTTTACGTTTCACTCATGTCAGGGCAAGATCAAAATTCAAATTGTCCCGTATAGAATTCTATTAGCTCCGGCAAAACAAAAGTAGTTATAAAAATCACATTTACCTTACCATAGATACGTAATTGTCACACTTTATTAGAATACGTGGCATTTTATCAGAATTTCAAATTCAAGTACGTGACATTCTGATAAAGTTATATGTTCCAATAAAGTCTGACAATTATGTCATTTATCAATATTATGGTTTTTGTACACCTCTTGTTTTACCCAACAAGTAGTGTCTTACTCAAATCAAATCAAATGGTTCTATGTACTGTATGGTTTGAATTTTGACATTACAGAGTCCAATACGGTAAATTCTATGTTATGCTCACACTAGACGCATAGAAAGTGGATCGATTATACATGATTGTGTCGACACGTGCATTGATTTCGCCCCTAGCATGTAAGAAATCGTTATATGCACATGGAGGAGCATCATCTATCCGAATCCAATTATAAGAGACCCTCTATACATAGGGTCAGATCCTTGATAAGTGAATGCCAACTGTTAGATTAAAATTTGTACACACTGATAAAATCTGTTGGAAAAGATTGCACATATGATCTTGTCTCGGTATCTATTTTGTGGACAATAGAACTACCATTTGACGCTAATTTGAGCTATACTTGTGTTGCATGGCAACCTTGTACCTTCTGATCCCATGCCATCGAATAAGATAGTAAAAAAAGAAGAAGAAGATGGTTCGTTA
>JAYMSR010001281.1:0-10574 GCA_036897825.1 Plantago rigida | reverse complement strand
GTACCCGTACTATACACATTACATTAAACATAGTGGGAAAAAGAGTATACATACCTTCCTTAGTAACCATTTGGTGAACCCCACTCGGTGAGCATTTAAGAGTAGAAGAAACATAAATAAACATATTCGGCTAGTTAATATTGATTTGGATAATGTGCAAACTGATTAATGCAAACACAAACATCAAAATGAAGCATCAACATTCAATTATAGAAGTGGAACATTTACACATTTGCAAGCACAATTCAGCCTAGCCTAAGTAATGCTCCCGCATCAAGAAAAACCATGGATGTTAACAAGAGATTGCCCTGGCATCAAGATAAATGATCTGGCATTATCAGCAATTTATCACCCATATTGTAATTGTCTTCAGCTAGTTTTAACCATCTGGAGTAGCTCATTAGCTTCTCTCCATCTTCTCTCGACGGATTCACTAGTCGCTGAATTCCGTGCATTCCTGAAGAAGTAAAGCAAGCATGCATTTGAGACACTAGAAAGAAAAAAACTAAGGCGGGCATAACAGTACTGCTAAACTACCTACCTTTTTTCATTTATTGCCTTCCTGGCAAGTTCATCAACAAGAGCTTTCAGCCTTTTCAAGACAGCTGGTGATGTGCACATGATTTTTCCACCCTTTTCACTTACACATATTTTCTTCAACAATTCAGATGCAATGAAATATCCCTCTCCTTTGTTTCTGATAGGAGAAAAGAGCAGGAAAACCAATCAATATGCTTCATCAGATAACTTATTTATTGCCATACTTGCAGAATGTCAAATTTTGATCACTCACTTTAAAAACTCCAGGAAAACCGTTTCCACACACCCATTATTCCCCACCAGTATCACGGTTAGGTGTGGATAGCGAGCAAGGTTCCTGAGAGTAGATAACGCATGTTTGAGAACCTGCTGATCCGGTACACTCCGGCTCACAGATCTGATAAGCTTCAGTAAAGTGCCAACAGCCCCAGCATCAACAAGTGCTTCGCAACACTTCTGTGAAAGTTCAGTAGCAACATCTGCAATAACATAAAATGGGCTGTGACAATCAACGTGTACCAATTTGGCAGCCAAGATCCAGGTGCTTAATGGCATGACCTAATCGTAAGTATGGGCTAAGTTTCATTTTAAGGGGATACGATTTACTAAAGATAAGGGGAGTTTCAAGAATTTTTGAAATATTTCAGAATGTTACAGAAAATCAATGAAACGGATATAAGGTAAACAAAAAATTTAAAATAACTTTATATAGTTTAAGGAATTGTAACCTGTTCAGTTGAATGCAAAGTTGCAAACTTTTAAAAATGTCCAGTGGAAAAGTTAAAAACATAAACCAATGAGCTGAATGCACAACTTGCATGCCAAACACCTCTAGAAAATTCTTAATGAACTTAAAAATTAAATCTCTTACCTAAAGTTGCACAAGTATGCAAAATGCCACTGACACTTCTCATGCTCAAAAGTTCGGATACTGCTGCCACTAGTCTGTTTATTAAGCGCTTGTTATCGTCTACATTTGCTGCAGATTTTTGCATTCTCAAGAGCAGATCTAGCAGCTGATCTCTTGCATCCTTCCGTGCAAGATAACCTTTCCAGTGAGCCTAAAACAGATATTGAAAACCAAATAAATAGGGTTGTGTCACTAATATGGATTTTGAAGAAAATCACGATTCACTACAATAGGATGTTCTGTAATGAAGAGTTGTCACAAAATAAGCAACTCACTTGAATCAATATTGCACTCTTATTCTCTCTATTAGCCATTTCCCTTGCCATCCATCCACGAAAGTGCGATTGGATAACAATTGCTGACTTGGTTGTCAATGTACCCAGGAGTCTTTTCCTAATATTGTCCCCCCTTATAAAACATTGAATGACAGTTGCAGCATGCCTTTGACAAAGAAACTCCCTGCGTAAGTTCCTACTGCGGAAGGCTCTCTGAATCCTTCTGACAGCATGTTCTTTCAACAAGAGTTCTTTTCTTTGCAACCATCCACGGCAAATACTCTGGTCCATATCAACAAAATTAAATTGGTAAAACCAATCTCATTTAGAACCTACCAAAATCATTTTACTTTATCATGAGAATACTATGTGTTACCAATAATTTGTGGTCAATCATTTATGTAAATATGCAGCTATATAGCTGACAACATTTGCAACTAGAACATAGGAGCTAAAAGACTTAAACGGCATTAGACAATCCATGTGAACTCTTAATTCAATTATTAGGTGTTCACACTTTAGTGCAGGTCACAGCAGGGGAGGGAAATCATGTGTTAAATAGAAAATTGATGTAGCTGAGAATAACACATGAAGCCCAACAAAAAAGAAAGAAAGAAAGTTGATAAAGCCCAAAGACACTTTTTACGTAAAAATTGAGAAAAAGAAAGTTATCAACATTTTTCTCAAGTTATCAACACTCGATCAATCACTCAAATTGGAGATGTGAAGAATAATACCCTCCAAACTAGTGAAATTTTGGTAATAACTTACTTGCATTGTTGTAAAAGTGTTTTTCTCTTTACAGGCTTCTCTACGAGCCATCCATCCACGAAAATGAGATTGAATAACAATTGCTGATATATTTTGCATTCTTAGAATCTGAACTCTCCTACATTTTAAACACCGGAAACTCCTTTGAATTTTTATTGCGGACTGCTTCTTAGATGCAAAATTCGTCCTTGTTAACCATCCATGATAATGACTCTGGATTTTAGTTGCAGCAGAATGCTGACTTAGCTCAGATTTGTATAAGACAAAGTTTCTCCATGATTGTTGAATTATGGTTGCTGCATGTTTCTCCAAGACTATTTGTTTAAATGCAGACCTCACTGACCATCCGGGTATACAGCTCTGAATAACAGTGGCAGCATTGTCGTGATCAGTGGCACTCAATTGATTGCACAAGGTACTTCCGCTGTCGTACGTCCGACTTATCCATGCCCTTGCCGCATGCTGAATGATGAGTGTTGACTTTCTCAAATTGACAAAGCTATGCCTATCCATCATAAAAGAAAAGAATGCTTCAAATCTCTCCAAATGCTTGCCCCTAGCTGCATGGCCGTCAGCAAATCAGAAAATGTATAAGTTCAGATCGAAGCAAAAGTATATATCAGCTTCTCTTGGTAAAGTTATGCATAAGATAATGATCCTTGCTCACCCTTTGACTTGAGCTCTTTTGCGCTTACTTTCTTCTTTACTGACAATAAAGCAAATGCAGCACCTTGTAGGACCAGAGCAGCATCTCTAATTCTCAAGTAATCTCGGTGTTTTGCATATCTTCTAAAATGAGACTGTATTGTTGTTGCAGCATTCTCTACAAATTTCATTATCAGATTATATAGATAACAACTTCCAAGTCCACCATCAAATAAAGAGATAGAACACAGCATATGCTACAAGTTTGACCGGCACAGAGAGGTGTAGAGGGAAAAACGAAGAAAAACAAGTGGAAGACAGCAAAGGTAAGCCCAATAAAAAACACAAGTTTCTTCATGGACTCTACATGCACAAAGTTAATAAATTATTAAAACTCATATTCATCGTATGAGCGATGGGGTATTAAACATCACCCAGTTGACCATCTTTTGAAAGTAGAAAAAATTATTTTTATGCTTCATAACTATCTAACATGCATTATAGAAATTCCTGGTGCTAACTGCTAACCAAGTTTTCAGATCAGAGAAAATGCCAAGGTTATTATCGTCATCAAGACAAAAGATATATTGACAGTTTTTCTGTGACCAGCAAAATCTCATGCTTCGTACCTCTTTGAATATCTCTGCTCTTTCTGCGTCCAGTTATAAAGGATTGAGAAGGAAAGTCGGCTGGTTTTGAACTGCACTTGCCATTCTGCTGAGCCATGTCTTGCCACCAGGCCATTATAACCTTAAAATCTTTTGTACTAGCTGCACAAAATGGTTTTATTACAAGAATCCACTAAATGCAAATTGGATCTAATTGCAGACAAAATAAACCTCCAACTTGAAAAATGTACTAGATGCTTAAGACGTTCACAGCTCTGCTCACCAGTTTGTCATAATCAGTATAACTCTCTATAATCAAGGAATTCAGATTAAGAATGATATAGCTACTAGGACCAAAGAGATGGCACGTGCCCTTGCTATTATGATCTTGGCTTGAGTTTACATTGAAATTCCATGATGTCAGGTTCTATATGCCTTAAGGACTTAAGGTTTTTGTGGCATGAGTCGTTTAACCAAAACAATAGAATAAAGATGTGATATTTAACATTAGATAAATGGACTGATAGGAAATACCTTGTTTATTGTCCCTCTCAGTACTTAAGCGTCTGGTGCTTGAACTTTGACAGCTGAACCCAAGTAATTTATGGAAATTTAATTTTTCCTGAAAAGTAAACAGGAGAACTAATTGAATTTACTGATTCCAAAGTTAATTTTTATGGAAGTCCATGTTTATTGAACTTTACCACATTTCGTTTCACTAATAGTTGAACTGAGAGAAACACCAAGAGCACAAGCACGGTCTGTGCATTACATGCACCTTTATGTTCTAGGATTTCACTGACTTGTAAAACCTGCAAAGCACAGCTACCCAGTAAATAAATTGAATCAAATGGCACTGTACGCCAGCTTGATTGCACTTGCAAAAATAATTAGAAACGTCATGACCTTAACTGGTTTTGAGTTGTGATATATGTCTGTATTTGGAAGAAGATAGTTTTTGTGACATCGGGGTTGTACTAGTCTAGAAATCGTATCATATGTAGGGTAATACAGAAGATAACAATTAATGAAGACAAATATTACAGAGTTTACTGCCCTGAGACATCTGTAAAAAAACAATTGAATAGGATCTACAAAGTTCAGTTAATCAGAACACTGCCATTTAATGACTTCTGCAATTATGGTATGCGGTAAGTTTACCTGTGAAGCTGATTAAACACCCCTTGCCTAAATAACTCAAAACAGCCGAATCTATACCAGCTGCTCATTTTGTTTGTACCAATAAAAATGTTGCTAATCAGGCAGATGTATAATTGCGGCAATAGTGTCACTACATTAGTTTCATTATTATTTTCTTCATGAATACCAATAACTAGTTAACATGTGTGACATCATTTTAATATATTCATCAGAAAGCAGACCAACAACAGCTCTATAATTCAGCATTGCTTCTCTGTCATACTCAATAAACTGACTAGTGCATATATACAACTAAAATATTCCGAGTCATTATCTGTCCATATTTATGACTAAACATTATGATGAAATTATCATTACCTCTGGAAAATTTCCCAACAAAGATGTTAGTTTCTGAGAAAGTAGGAAGTTGTGCACAGCATCTGTGTATTCAATTGCAGACATGATTGAGACTGCTTGCTTTGTTCCATCTGAGTCCTGTCAGGCCAATCGGATTAAAGAATAATGTCAAGCAGAATGACTTAAAGGAAAGAAGAAAGATAGCAATCTACCTCAAAAGAACATGAGCAGTCCTGTTCCTTGCGGAAGTAATAATCAAGCAAGCACCACATGGCTTTTCCATCCAATAATGAAGAATAATTTTCAACCTTTAAATTGTAAGTTCCACAGACAGCCTGCACAAAGAACCTTTTGAGTCTTCAGCTTGTAGACAAGAATTAAATGTAACCAAGCGTACATCTTAAGACAAATGCAGCAAATTCAAACTTGTGGATATTCCAATAACAGAATAGATGTTTGTTCCTTCAATCAATTTCTCACTATTTCTTACAAACACAATGCAAATAAGAAACTCATCATTTTTTGTTGCGTTTATCCAGCTTCAGGTTGCCTTTGGAAAACTTAACTCTTAGGTAGGAAGAGAAACGACCCTCTCAAACTATAGTGCTACAAGAGTGACCATAAAATTGGCATTCTGACTAATGCTATTAAGTTATTTCTCTTATTCTTTTTTTTTACCTCATTATATTCTGCAGTTCCCCTGGAAAAGGTGCAATGCTAATTTCTATAAAAATAACAAGGGGCTTAAGGATATTTTGAATTGAGTAAACACCTGAATCCAACTAAGAAGCAAGTCCAAGAGTGTCTGAGTACATGGAATTTCCTGAATAGCAGTAAAAACTGAATGAGATTTGTGAATAAAGGGCAGAAAAAATAAATACAACACTCTCATCAAATAATTCACTGAACTATTTCAAAGTTACGAATGTATACTTAGCATTCTAACAGGGAGTGTTAGCAACTAGGATGAAACTGAATCATACCTTAACAACTCCTCGGATATTTGATATTTCTTCAGACAAGACTGATCTATTGAGCAAGCGAGGTAACTGCAAAAAAAGAATTGCTAAAATGAGTATATGATATACTGTTTCTTTTAGGCACATAGGAGAGAACGACCAAAATGTATTTTTCACCACTGAAAACGGTGGTGAACAAATATATGCTTGGATTCAGCAATACAATTACTAATTATTAAGACCTAGAAATAATGATAAGATAACAATTTATCAAGTCACACACCTGTAGGTGCACAAACATGTTCCACAATGAGGCTAGTATAAGCTCTTTGTCCCCATTAACTAAATCTTCTGCCGCAATGTCAGTTCCATCTTCATCGACCAATGGAGTTCCCACCTTTTTCAGATATTGAAGTGCAGTGCCACAATTACCAAGGCTCTTTTTATGGGTGTCAGATGGAACCATCAGTTTCTGTTCAACCAAAGTAGCAAAGCAGCAATCAGGTGATAAATCGATGATCAGTAGAAATATTTGAGAATGAAAAGAAATCCAATAATTAGATCACTATGCACCAAGTACGGACCATGAGAATAGATGAATCATGTGTTAGGAGTTGGATAGCTCTGCAAAACCGAATCCCATCTTGAAGATCATCAAATAAATCCTTGATGGTGAAGTCATACTCGCTTAAAAGACTCTGCATATTTAGAAGTTAACCCTGAGCCCTGACAGTGGTAAGAATGGAAGGTGGTGCAATTATCCAAAATATAGGTGTTACTTTCATCAAATAAAATGGCACAAGGACTACAAGTCTACAATAGCAATCAATGTGTGCAATAAGGTGCTTACTTGCTGGAAATTTACTTTATATCCGACAATCGACAGATGTGCGAGAAGATTACCTTCCCCGTGCATCACCTCAGAAGATAAAAAATCTAGTTGGAAAAGAAGTAAGCAATAAGAGAGAAGAGTGGAATGCTAAATAACACATATATGAACAACCAAGTAGCACAAGCATATCTAACATATTTATCTTCAGAAGGCCTGCCTTACCAGTAACCACTTGGCAGCTTGATTTAACATTAGATTTTGGAGAGAACAATAGAGGTGATCCACCATCCAGTCCATCAATACCATACTTAAGGGGAAGACTTGTAGAGGATTTGGCTCTATCAAGTATGATAACCAGCAAAAAGAATCTCTTCAAAATGACATTTCCTAACTTTTCATAGTACCCTGGTCTATATAATCCCTCAACCATTTTGTTATAAGCGAATGACTTAGCCAGATCAATGTGAGAAAGAAACTGCTTTTCAATGACCATCCTCAAGAAAGCTGTTTCTTGCTCAGAGTTGACATCACCATCGGGAAACAAGGATTCACCTCCCAATATTACATACAAACCAATCCGAAGCCAAACAGGGTTATAAGACATAAGAATTCTCATAACCTTCTCCTTCATCCCTACATCACTGACTATGGGACAACTTGCCCTCATCTTTATCCTTCCTTCGTCAATATTCTGAAAGATAAAAAGGAAACGAAGTCATGAAATGGCAATCAATGCTATAGGAAAACAATTGTTAATCTGAACAGTCAAAATACATTGCAATAACTGGTGAGTCCTACTGCAAGAAGAATTATCTTAACAGCTTTAAAATTCCAGATTCTCAAAAACATTTCAGCTTTAACTTCTGAGTTGAGTACTTAACAAAGTAATGACTGCAATGAGCACAACATATTTCTATAAGTTCACAATCACACATGGCATGCTCATTAATCACAGAACTGCCCACATTCCCACAACGACCAGGGAAAACAAAGCAAGAAAAGTTCAAACTACAACCTTGAACCTTTTTTTACAATTACAGCATCAGGCTTGAAGCATGAGCTCCAATTTTCCATACTCATATAATCAATACGAATAACATTGCCACTCAGTCATTTATGACGACGAAAATCATACGAAGGACATGTAGTGCTCGCCACACTATTAAAGGATTTCATTAGTTGAACAGATAAGCAAGACAAAGTAAAGCTGTAAAACGAATTAAACCATGATCAGTTTTCTCGGCAACTCCATGGTCTTAATCAAGAGAAGAGATGATCACTATTCCTCATGGGGAATATACCAAGCAGTGTGATGGAAGGTAAGATACATGTCTTTGTAGAACTTATTACGATTAGCATCTCCAATCAAAGTAAACACCCAACTATAGGGCATAAACTTAAAGCTGGCTTTAGCTAGTAAGGAGCAGACTCTGCTGAATTAGAATTTTATTTGGAAGGAATTGGGAAAGCAAACCTTTGTTAGTTGAGACATTGTTTCAAAAATTTCCGTACAGGCATCCAAGCTCAAATACATCCTCATTCTCTCCTTCAAATCATCAAAACTGCATATCTCCTGCAGTGAAACCCTCAGTTTCAAAAACTTGGAAGCCGAACATTGAGTCTTTTTCACCCCATCCTTACTCCACAACAAATCCCTCTGCCTCTTCGGGCCTCGCCACGGCCCATCGACATCCACTACTCTCCCACCAACTCCACTCGCTCTCTTCCCATTCAAAACCGACAATACTTTAGTCCCAGCACTACCTAAACCTACAGTAAGATCATCGATCTCTCCAGTTAAATTCAACGGCTGACATCCACACGAACTAGGGTTCTCAAACAAAAAATTGAGCCACACAGTAAGCGATCTGGACAGAGACTTGAGCGATTTCTCCTTCTCATTAAGAGCTTTACGCGCGGATTTTAATTGCTCTAGTTCGAATGCTTTTAATCTGCGAACAGTCTTAGATTTCAAAGCTGAGGATTTACGAGCAGACGAAAGTGGAGTGTTCTTCGTGGCAGTGAAGAATTGTGGAGATTCCGCTGCGGTGTATGGGGCTTTGGAGGGTTGTTTGGGGGTTTTGCAATTGGAAATGTCTCTGAAAATGGAAAGGTTTTGCAATGGCGAAGGTGGAAAGGAATTGACAATTGGTTTTCGTTTTCGTGAATCCATTGTTGCTTTGCTTCCGTGAAAATCTGAGAAATGTGGTCTGGAAGAAGAAGAAGAAAGTTGAAGTGTTTACAGTTTGAGATTTGAATTTAAATTGCAGGCGAAATAAGCGGGGTTTTTTGCTTTTTTTTTTTACTTTATAACAATAAATTTTTACAGTTGAATTTGGATCGATTTTTTGAAATTTAGGGTAACCGGTAACCACAAACAATCGGATGTTTTACAAAGGATCGGGTGGATCTTCAAGATCATCATCAAAGTACGAGTTGTTGTTCTCTCAAAATAAATTCTAAACCTATATTAATGCTAAAACTATGAAAATGATGAAAAAAGCCAACAAATCCACGGATATCAAATGAGTAAGGGCCCATTTCATTTCAGGCGTAGGCCAGTTCGATTGCAGAACAATAACCAGGCGTACAATTATTTGGTGGACAAATTTGGTGGGCCATCAACACATTTTATTCTATTTTAACTATAAATAGGTTTCCTACAAATATGATAGCAAAGTAGTTGATCATCTATAAATCACATCTATCTCCAAACATGAATTTTGTTCAGGCACCATAGAAGCTTTCACTTATCATTTATTTGTCTGCCAACAATTGTCCAATAGCTCTCCATCTTAGCAGCATAATTGGAGGCCTGAGAATACTGTATTAGTAGTGACTTGAGCTGTTGGAGCACGAGTTTTCACCACAAAAAATAGAGCAATCATGGCCCACTGCAATACAAGTATTGCAAAATATAGTATAGGTTACTCTTAACTTTTTCTACAGTATAGTCATCCATCATAACAAGTTTATCCAAAACAATTATTATTTTATCTATACTTGTTTCACCCTAAAAAAACAAAGGAAGTTGAGGCAATGCAATCCAAATAGGCATAACTCTAAGCAAGTCATCTTTCAACACCAAATCAACAGTCCATTGCCTAGGGAACTTAGGTTGCTTATAAGAGTAGTACAATGACCTATAGATAACATAACGTACATATCCTCTTTGTTCTTAAAACATATGATAAAGGGATTCTCTGAGCTCGGAGGTAGGAAGAGTCGACTTCGTCTCTAGGTCCCCAAGGATCCTTGGGAGAACTCTACACCTTCGGCTATCCCTCGAGGACAAAGAACAAAAGTAATAACCTTCATCATTGTAATACTCACAAATAACATCAGCCCAAGATGTGACTACTCTATCAGTATCTACTGTTGTAGAATCAGAGACTGAATGAACGAAAGCTGTACTTTAAATGCACAACTAACAAACAATTAGCATAGGATATAGTAGGGCTCTAAGTGTCATGTACTTGTGTCACAAAATACAGATATAATGTAGTTCCTCCGCGAATGTTCGTTCTCATAAATTAT
>JAYMSR010001280.1:0-10574 GCA_036897825.1 Plantago rigida | reverse complement strand
ATGTTCGGGGCATGAAAATGGATTTGAACTAGTGTGTTAACGAATCAAACGCGCGACGCATGATAAAACTCAGTCAATACTATGCTCACGTAAGGACAATCAATGCAATGAGAATATTATTTGTGCAACATGTATTATTAACTATTAACATTAACTCCAACAAATACTTAAAAAATAATTAATCTAATTTAATTGCACATGAAGTGTTTGTTAGCAAGTTTGAGCTCCGAGCTTCAGGTCGAGCATAAACTAGAATCTGGACAACGTCGAAGTTCATACTTAACTTGTAAAAAACGATCGTGACCTCGATAAACCCCAAACTCACTTGTTAAAATCCCTAATCTGAACTCGTTTCACTAAGATTCACAACAAACAATACTACATGTATACTATATATTTAAATAAGGAAGCATACTATATATCAAAATAAATTCATATATTATGTGTGGAAAAACTCCGTACTAGCCGCAATATAGGAAGGGCTGTTTGGTAAAAGTAAAAGAGAAGTATACTACTAAGACAAGGCCTTGTCCAGCCCTACTATATAAATCAACAAGGAAGAAGTATACTACTAGGACAAGGCCTTGTCCAGCCCTACTATATATATAAATCAACAAGCATCTTCGTTCCAATCCTATTCTTGCTTTCAGCAAACTCACACCAGCAACTTCTCTTCTTCTTCACACTCCACGGCGCAGATCCGCGGAGTTTGCTCACAACACCAATCTATTTGTTTTTCTCCAATCCAACTCAAAAAGGTTCGATATTTTCTCCCTTTTTTTCTTTCTTTTAGATCTTGTCATGCTGATTATGATTTGTAGCTCTTTTGCTAAAAAAATACGTCTTTTTTGTTGGTTTCGTATTTCATTGGATCCTTTAATCGGTACGTTTATCCTATTCGTGCTGCTGCTGTTGTTTACACTCTGAATCTGAGTTTTCACCTTTTAGATCTTATGTTTCGTTCTCTTGTTTATAGATCTAGATGCCATTGGTTGTTGATTTTGTTCTAATGTTCTTGTGCATTGTATGAGCTTTATTTGATGTTTAGATTTCGATGGGTGTCCTTTTTATCGTAACCCAGTTCGCTTGAAGAAAAGATTTAATTTTTATTGTGTTTTAGGTCTTTTTTTTATCGTAACCCTGTTCGCTTAAAGAAAAGATTTGATTTTTATTGTGTTTTAGGTCTTTTTATCGTAACCCTGTTCACTTGAAGAAAAGATTTGATTTTTATTGTGTTTTGGGTCTTCTGATTGTGAAATCGAATCATATGATTGATTAATAATTGGGGGAATTGTAGTGGCCATTTTTTTTGGAGGATGCACGTCTTTCCTTTTTTATATGATAGCACTATCTCTTGTGATCTATTCCCCTATAACAGGAACAGAAGTTTAATGCTTGTAATCCATATTTTAGTGTCTTGCAAGTTTGGCTCTTCTGCTACATTCGTTTTAAATTATCAATTCTTTTTTTGCCAATTCATTCCAATAAAAGAAAAGCTAACAATTTATCTCTGTTGCATAGTCTATGATTGAGTTGATGCTTTCCTTGTTTCGTATGTCACTTAATGATTTAATGATAATTGTTGATCCAATTATTGTGATTTCTTTTTTACACGTATCCTAACACATCAAACAAATTTCAGCATGGCAGGTTTGGCTTCCGAAACTTCACAATTTGATCCCCGTCAGTATGACTCTAAGATGAATGACTTGTAAGTTGATTGGAATTCTTTTGCTTACCAAGGTTGATTGGTAAATCAATATAGCAGTTAGTTTCAACGTGTTTACATGTTTAATTTTTTGCTAGGCTTCAACTTGAGGGTGGTGAAGAATTCTTCAAATCATATGATGAGGTCTTTGAGAGTTTTGATGCAATGGGTCTTCTTGAGAACCTCCTCAGAGGAATCTATGCTTATGGTAAGTTTGCTGTTAAATTCTTTTACATGACAATTACAACTATTGGTTGTGTGGTGGGTGAAACGAATATATTTGTTCTATTAAGCATTCTTGAAATTGTATAATGATCAAGTCAATTTTCTTTTATAGGTTTTGAGAAGCCATCTGCTATCCAGCAAAGGGGCATTGTTCCCTTCTGCAAGGGGCTCGATGTTATCCAGCAGGCTCAGTCTGGAACTGGGAAGACTGCTACTTTCTGCTCTGGAATCTTGCAGCAGCTTGATTATACAGTTACCCAGTGCCAGGCTTTGGTTTTGGCTCCCACCAGAGAGCTTGCACAACAGATTGAGAAGGTTATGCGTGCTCTTGGTGACTACCTTGGTGTGAAGGTTCATGCTTGTGTCGGTGGTACCAGTGTTCGTGAGGATCAAAGGATTCTCTCAGCTGGTGTTCATGTCGTTGTTGGAACCCCAGGACGTGTCTTTGACATGTTGCGAAGGCAATCACTTCGTGCTGATTACATCAAGATGTTTGTGTTGGATGAGGCTGATGAAATGCTCTCCAGAGGGTTCAAGGATCAGGTTTGTTTATCATGTCTCATTATTTCTGATTGTGATTTCTCTCCGTGTTGTCTATCGGGTGGGGCAGGTTCATGGTCTATACTTGGCCCTGGTGAACATTTGCAAAAACATAATATTTAAGAACATTCCTTTTTGTTATTCCCAACAAGCACTTGCTATCATGAATCTTCCTGCTTGTTTTTTTGTTGGTCATTTAATCTGGGATTTTATTAATAATATGTTGTATTATATTAATCTTATAATATATAGTTGGATGCATTCCAGGCTAGTGATATCTGATTCATATTTTTTACTAGTGTCCTGTGTTTTTTATTTCACACTTGGATGCTCATATCTCATGCATTCAAAATTTGCTATCAGATCTATGATATCTTCCAGTTGCTACCAGCCAAGGTTCAGGTTGGTGTATTTTCTGCAACAATGCCACCTGAGGCCCTTGAGATCACCAGGAAGTTCATGAACAAGCCTGTTAGGATTCTTGTGAAGAGGGACGAGCTCACCCTTGAGGGTATCAAGCAATTCTATGTCAATGTTGAGAAAGAGGAGTGGAAGTTGGAAACCCTCTGTGATCTTTACGAGACTCTGGCCATCACCCAGAGTGTCATCTTTGTGAACACCAGAAGAAAGGTTGATTGGCTCACAGACAAGATGAGGAGCCGTGACCACACAGTTTCAGCCACTCACGGAGACATGGACCAAAATACCAGAGACATCATCATGCGTGAATTCCGCTCTGGCTCTTCACGTGTCCTAATTACCACTGATCTGTTGGCTCGTGGTATTGATGTCCAGCAGGTGTCTCTTGTCATCAACTACGACCTTCCCACCCAACCTGAGAACTACCTCCATCGTATTGGTAGATCTGGAAGGTTCGGAAGAAAGGGTGTGTCAATCAACTTCCTTACAAGGGAGGACGAGAAGATGCTAGGTGACATCCAGAAGTTTTACAACGTTGTGATTGAGGAGCTTCCGTCAAACGTGGCCGATCTGCTTTGAGGTGGGGGTACCTGTTTAGGTTTTCGTTGAGTAAAGAGGGGGGCCTCTGAAGTCTTTTTAATTTACTAGTTTATTGTTTTTTTTTGCTTTTGGTGATTCTGAATTTTATTTTGCGAAGATCTATAGGTCCACAGTAATGGAACTGGATCCTGCAGCTGTGCAGGATTCATCCTTTTCTGTTTGCCAGATGCATACACTAATGCAAATTTTGTCTGTGCTTAGAGAGTCTGTAACGTATTCAATTTTTCTGGCCCAAATTTTGAATTTAATTTCTGCTATATTTTTCTTTTTTGCTGGATACCTTGTATGCTTTGCTGGCTTCATTTGTTTTCTGTTTTCTGCTATATTTTTCGATGGTGGCTGTGTTGATATCATGTGTTAAAATCATCCATATATGAGTGATGAACATGGATTAAAATCTCTGTTTCAGATTCCGGATTGGTTTTTAGAACATATGGGGACGCCACACGACCCTGCAAAGATCTCATAAGTCTGCCCGCCCATATACTCCATACATATAACAAATAGGGATTTATGGATCTCCCTGTCTCGGCCCCTTTCTCCCCTGAAAAGGCAAAAGTTGCCCATGGACTAGGGAAACCAGCTGTCTAAGCAACTGCTTTACAAAATCCGACTAAATATTCATAATCCTTTTGAAGATCTATCTTAATCATACATCTAGTAGACAATCCCTTCCTACCATAACCCCTAATAATCTCGTGAGCCAAAATAGTATTATCATGTATGGACCGATTAGGAACAAAAGCAGCTTGCTTCTCACCAATAAAAAAACTCATAAACTTTCAAAATTTTATAGTCAAGACTTTAGAAACTACTATTTTGCACAAAAATGTACAAGAAGCAATTGGTCGAAAGTCTTTCATAGAATCATAGTAGCAGAAGTAGCACTTCTAGGAAAGAGTGATCAACATAATATTAACACATTTTAGAAGCTTGCCACTTCTAAAAAACTATTATATAGCCTGGTAACATCTCTACCAATAATAGGCCAACTCCTCTTAAAGAACTTAGCAGGGTAGCCATCTATACCTGGAGCCTCATCATCTCCGTTAGACAACGAAGCAAAATACACCTCAGTGTCAGAGAAGCTACTAACTGCATCCTATGAGCTAAAGAAAGAACACGACCAAGCTGAACAATATGTGTATCCACTCATAGAAGTATTTTCAGTATTATCAAGTAATATGTGATAAAAAGTTAGAATCTATATCTTACTCACATACCAACTTATTTCCAGAGCAAACAATATATGAATCCCAGCAAACCTCTTCAACCTAGCACGGACGTATTTGCTATTCCCATCACCACAATTCAACCAATGATGTACTATAGATTTTTGTTTTAGAATATGCTCCTCAATCAAGTTCCATTTATCACAATTATGTTGAGCCAAAATCTTTGAATCAAACAAATCCACATTTAAAGGGTCATGTAACAAAGCAGCTTGTTGAGCATAGATCGATGGAATTAAATGTGAACCAACAGGATTTGTTTGAATTGTACCTTGATCAATATAAAATCCCAACATTTTACTTCCAACAACTTTGTCCTTTTTATTTTAGAAAATTTTCTAATGGCATGGTCAAGGATCAACCCCTCGATGGATCATTAAGCATCAAGTTCTTATTCGCGGACAAGAGTGAAATCATAATTTTACTAAAAAGTAAAAATTCACCCCAGTCATGAAATGCAAAGAAATTGTCCAAGAATTTTATGATATAACAAGTTAAGCATACACCAAGTAAATCCTTCCGCAAGTAAGCTCCAGAAATTAAAACTCAGAGAAAAGGAAGTACAACACAAGTTGAAATATCAAAGAATGAGTTCATCTGGTGCCTGTATATATATGTGTGTAGTAATGCTTCATCTCAGTAGCGATCTTGTCAAATGCTCACGTGCCGTGGCAATAGCTTGAGATATTGTCTGCAAACATTAGTTGCTGTGTTAGGATTTCATAAAACACAAGGGAAAATAGTAAATATTGCACATTAACTTCAGATATTTTGTAGTGCTTTAGAAGGGTTTGGAATAATACTTCTTTTTTTGTTCAAATGCAGGAGAATCTGCATATGGATCTACTTTCATGAATTCTGATTATTTTTTGTGCAAATCTCAAGAAACATGACTTCTAAATCTACTTTGATCCAAGTTGCACTCAACTTCCAGATTTTTCAACTGGTGATTCTTTCAAACAGGCAGAACAAGTCTAGGCGTATTGCCCTTGGGGAAAAAAAAAAGAAGCTTTATTGGGATATTACACATTCTACACCGCATCAACTCATTATAGGTAAAACTGTTGAAACTAATAAAAACATCGTGCAAAATGCTGTTAAAAGTGAAATCACAGGTGATCAATTACTACTCTAACCAAGGGGGTCAGGGTAACTACTTGAAGGTGATGTGTTAGGCTGCTCAAGGTGATGGGGCACAAAACATTTTGCCCTATATTCTCCATCATACAGTCTGATACTTTTGTCAGCGAATGAAAAAAAAAAATAGAATATATAAAGGCATAAAGAAAAATCTATTCCCATCCAAAAACCTGAACTTCATGGCACAATATATATGAATATAGAACACTGTACCTGTTCGGACAGTGGTGCCCCATCATCCATACTGTGAGTGGCAACTTTTCCAGCAATAGTAGTGCCGTCAGTTTCGAGAACAATCCTACAATACACATGCAAATTTCATTAAAAATGTGAGAATTTCAACATCAAACCCCCATGGATGATGCAGAATCCAAAAACAAAAATGGCATAGTAATTAGCATTAACTCACCACACACAACATAATGTTAAGCGCTGCAAAGAGGTTCTTTTTATCCTAATTTTGTAATCAAAAGTCACCACCAAAATTTTCAAGGGAAAAGAAGAATAACATAATTTTTTATTGGTAGGCCATGTGAGGTGAGATAAGATTGTTGTTCTCTGGCAAGAAAGACAATTATATTGCTCACTAATGTTGCATTTTCTCACTGCAGATTAATTTATGTGGAAACATAAGGAGAAACTCATGGACAGCCTGCAATCAGGTCAACCATACTAAAGAAGATGACCTGTGAGCACTCACTCTTGTGAGAATGTCCAGGGAGCTCAAGGATAAAGGATGAAATAAAATGCTGGCTACCAATGCTAATCAGCAATTTGACTTCCAGCACAAGAAAAATAAACTGATTATAAGTAAGAAAGTTTCGCGATGCCATATTAAAAGTCTCCTTGGGTCGATAATCTCTATATTAATCTTGACTGCAGGGAGAGCAAGATAATAGAGAATGCAGAGGCATGTATATATTATAAACACAAATGAATGGTTATTAATATCAATATCAGGCACTATTTTCTTAACTTGTGTACTACAAATGATGTGAAATGACTGGTTACAAAGAAAGATGAGTATTTGAACAAGGGAGGAACCATAACCTACCCTCCATCGACGATCTCATCAAGGCATAATAGAATCAAGTCCAAGTTCTCAAGCGCCTCCCTTTGGTCAACATTGTTTCTAAAATACAAAGACATATGAACATATCATTAAACTTGCTAACATATCCATAAACTGAGGATCAGAGAAACTTCAACAAAACTAAAACCTGAGGAGAAGGGTGACAGCATCAAAGAAACCCTGTAGAACAGTAGCTAGGATCAATTCATTTTCATCATCCCCTCCAGTCACAAAGAAGTGCAGATCTTGCACAAACTTGTACACAATTATGTTGCTCTCGCGCATTGTAATCTCAGCTGCAGAACCATATTGAAATGTAAATTGGAATTCAATATATTAGATTCATGAGTACCAAGAAACTACACCAGTTAAATTTTCTAACAAGCATTAAATACTCTCAAGGCTTAACTTGAATCAATAACAATGCAACACCAGTCAACTAATAATCACATTTACAATGTCACATATTACAAACATGGGATGAGATGTACCTTCAGTGCGAGCATTAGTCTTCTGAGTTTTTGTGAAAATGGATTTCTCGAATGCCAATTTTGCAGTGTTGGTAGGCCAGTCATCAGAGTAATACTTGACGGCGACTCGCTTTCCCTCAGAATCCAGTATGAGTATATTCTTTATAGTTGGGCATGCTTCCTAAATTCAACCAAAATCAGCTCATATACTTACCAACCTTTTTTTTGGTGAAATTCTTGTAAAAATCACGATTTTCTGAATACGAGGAAAGACCATAAACGACCATAAACCTCCTACCCAAGTGTTTGGCACATTCAACTAATTTAATTCTTTATGGAAATCAAATAGTAGTATTTCACAAGACTTTGCTCTCTCTTTTAACTACAATGCATATAATTTACAGCATATATCACATTATCACCTAACCGAATTCGCAAACGCAATTGCCCGATTCAATAACTGATCAGAAACCATTCATGTTAACAGGCACTCAATTGATTATACATAAACACAATCAATAGAATTGATCAAGAGCATTGCTTCATACATAAGAAACAGAAGAGAATTGAATCATAGAGATCGTTTACATGGATCAAAGGGGTTACCAGGATCACCATGATTCATTCAGATCGAATGTACATTAGATCTAATCGGTATGCCAAAAAAAAACCAGATCTTGGAAATGCAAATTGAGTAAACTTGAACTGAGAAATGGAATTTGCATTGCAAACTTACTCGGCCAAGAAAGGTAGCCATTGCCGAGCTGATCAAGTGTCGGAGAGATTTTCTGTTCAGGAGTTGAATCAGTGATGAATGAATGAAATTGAGAACGAAGATCAATTTTTGAGTTCTTATTATGGTTTATAGTCTGATGAGAGCTCATACATATTTCACTCTTTGTAATTAAATTGGGCTACATAATTCTCAAGATCCAGCCTGTTTTCAGCAGGCCTGAAATTAGCCCAATCCATATTATTCTTGGACTTAGTTTAGTATTTAATCGAACGCATCATTATATTTCGAAAATTCATAATATAGGTCGTTGAACTTATACGTTACACATTTCAACAAGAGATCTCATTCCTTTTTGTACACTTAAATTCAAAAGACTAGAATCGTTGACACGCGGGTAACCGCGTGATACCTTTTTTATAATCTTAAGTTTTGAAATTTCTCAAAACAGTTCGTTCACGTGAATTCCTAACGTACGATTATATCCGACTATAACATTTTGTCTTTGATTTATATGAGTAGTTTTTAAGAAAAATATTTTGGTATAAATATTTTTCCTCTTTTTTTTGTCTTTGATAATAGTAGCTTCTTTGATAATAGTAGCTTGGGATATTAGTACAAAAGACACGGAGAAAAACCAAATAAAACATTGAGTTGCATTGTGGATGAGAAATGTGTCAAACTACATAAAATAATGTCTGGGGGTTGAGTGAAACCACACGCAGTTGACACTTGAGCGGACAAAATGGAAAATTGCTAGCTGCATAAATGGGACTGAGAACTGATTCACAAAATTTAATTAGTATATTACTATAGAAGATATGTCAAACTGCACTTTTAATGCCTCCGCAAATAACTGAAGATCATTGTCCTAATAAGTAAAAACATTTGATGCTTGTAACTTAACATTTAGAATCGTTGTCTTAATTTATTGGTGAGATTACATGAAAGTTGAAACTTGGAAGTGATCCAAATGGACTCCCACTGGCCGCTGCCCATTGTTCTTGTCTCATAGCCACATATGAATTTCCATTGAGAGGTATAAAAATGCCTAAATAGTTCCTCCTAGTTAACTTGAAGCTTTAGTACATGTCAATATAGAGTGAGGGATCAGTCTCTTTTATACTAATTTGCCTAAAAAAACCCAGTCTAGACTTAATGATCAAGTATGTTGACTAGAATTTAGGCTAGAACCTCTCAGTATAATACCCGTTAGATAAACTTGCATGCCTGAATCACAATAAATGACCTACTATATATAAGATTTGATCCAAGAGACAAGTCTTCGGTTATAAGGAATCTTGTCTACTCAATCAACAAGCGCCACGTGTCCGGCCACGAGACGGCGCGTATGGTTAACTCGATCGCCCGGGCTCGCCTCTTTAAAAGTGTGCTAGACGTTAGTTGAACTAGGGGAGGTGATGTTCGAAATGACTAATCAATAGGGACTTGGATGAGTTTTCCTTGGAGACGGGAACACAGGTTTGTAGATAATACCTCAGCTCGGAGTGACATGCTCGGGTTTTTCTTACATATCCACCCCTTCCGTTTTAACCGTGGTTCAACCGAGGACCTAGGCACAACATCCAACTCGAAGTTTTGCTTATGTTCTCAATCTTACCAGTGTCTAAAGGTTTAATTTACCTACCGTGAGATAGTGATGCTCAGACGACCAATATACTCGAATTCACGTTCAAGCTTCAGAAGAGTGCTTTTAGATAAATATTTCTCAGAAGACAGTTCCTTTAAGCTTCAGAAGACCTTTTTGGATAAATCTTTATCGGAAGACAATTATACCTCGGAGATAGTCTCCTCGGATGACACCACATGTCGTACTAATTCGTCTGGTCAAGGTCGTGACTTGTAGTTAATTGTGATAACTTGTAGTTAGTTTTACGGTACAGTTTAACTTAAAAACTCAAGCCAGTTAAGTAGTTTCTTGAGACACTTGCACTATGGTTTCTTTTACTTCATGTCTTTCTGTTGTTACTTGAGGCTTTGGTTTACTGTTGTCACAAGCAAAGTAAGAATTCACATGGAGTTCACTTATAAAGTTACACGGGTCCCAAATTCTTCCTTAAATTGGTTATGGGAGTTGAACTTTTGTGAAGGTGCCAACTTTCCATGTACCTAGAGATTAAAGTACTTGATGAACTTCTTTGCAAACGGAATTGATAACGACAAAGAAGAAGAAGATTATAATTTGGTGAGAAATGAAATATTTATCAAAAATATGATGTTAAAAGGAAAATTTGCATTTTAGTGATGATGATTTGTTGGGCCTCGAAGAAAATTTAGGTATGTAGGATAAGCTCATAAATGGCACAGGCCCAGAACAAGAAAACACGGAAATGGAAGCTACATCCAGCGAAAATGAGTTCTGTGTATCAAAGGAGAAAAGCCCAAACCAAAACTCAAAGAATCAAAACCCAAT
>JAYMSR010001279.1:0-10576 GCA_036897825.1 Plantago rigida | reverse complement strand
CCTATATATCTATACTATTTTAGAAGTGAATTTATTTTTCTCTCACATAAGATAGTTGGGTACCAAAAATAAATTTACTTTTCCATTATAATACTCTCAAAAAGATAAAAATTCATACTCCATAAGAAAAGCAATAATAAGGAAACTGCATTCAGATTTTTTCCCCTCAGTACGTACAAATTCCCACCATCTTCAATTTGTAATTTCATGAATCTTCAACGGTTGGTTTTAAAAATTTACTCCAGTTTATAGATTTCGGTACTCTTTCTAAATATTTCAGAAACTTTCTTCATTTATGTAGAGGGGTAGGATCTAACTTGAATTTAAATACTACAAATCTACTTAACTAACCACATGTGTTCCGTTTGGTGTTTAGTAAACACTTAGCATAACACATCGAAATTGTAAATAACTCAGAGAAGTAAAGTATTCAAGCAATATCTCTATTGCTTGATACTCTAATGTGAAATTACTAGCTTGAATCTTGATTACAATGTATCAACTATGCATGTAAAAATCAAACTAGCTAAACATAGGTTGAAGGTGAGGAGAACCAACTAATCTATCCTAGGAACAACAAAGAATAAATTGTTCCCAAGTACAAATTATAAACCTCGTGAGAAACAACAAAGAACTTTTGAGATCTAGTCTATGCTTAAGCTTGCAGTTCTTCATATCTAAAGACGACAAAACACAATAAGATAGTAATAAGATAGTTGGGCATGAAACGTGGTGTTTCTTAGTCTTCTTAACGTCAGAGCACAACAGGATATCACAAGGTAGTTGGACGGGAAAGGATATATACTCTTCGTATCTTCTTGAAGTCGAATCCCTTGAGTTTATATAGAATTGGTATTGTACTCCTTAAGGAATTCTGCTTCTGTAATCTTGAAGTATTTAGGACATCTTTCATTATTAAGAATATATTCAAACCTCTTTTGCATAAGTTAAAGATCTTTTTCTTCTTTAAGTTATACTTCGATAGATCACTTTCCGTATTAGGACATTATTCCTTGAACATCACTTTCATTGTAGCTCTCTATAACTCTGGTTTTGTTTCCTGCACAAGTCAAATAAACAAAGTCGTGAAACCAATTACTTTTGTTAAGAAAGGCGAAAAATTCAAAGAAAAGATATTGAGTGTCTACAGAACTGTGTAGTGGTGTTGGACTAGGTGTTCTATGTGTTTAGTGAACACCTTGGTAAACACCAAGTTCTTGACGCTTACATTCTTTTTTTTCAAATTTTGGGGTGAATCTTAAATTTGTTTAAATTAATCCTAGATTACTTAATTAGTAGTTTGTGAATGATGTGGTGTGTTTCGTATGGGTTTGTGATGTTTTTATGTTTGTAGTGTGGAGTCAACTATTGGTTTTTAGATGGATATAGGTTATAGCGCATGTGTTTTGAATAGCATTTTGAGCAAACCTTGTTTCGATAGGGTTTTATTTTGTTGTTACTTGATTTATGTTCTTTGAAAAGTAAATTTTTACCCAACATGGAAGTATTATGAATAGTACATGATTTCAAGATCAATCGAAAAGGAGATGTAAATACCAGTGCGAGGGGGAGCTTAAGCACATGGCAGAGTATTAGGCATGACTATATATCGTATGAACTGAGGAAAAGCAATGGTTAGACTCATACATAACGTATAGAGAGGAGCAAATAGGATCCCCCAACTTCCACCATGATCCATCACCTCCGCAATATGATTGAGCACATGCATTCCTAGACTATAATTATAGGGAAGCAACTCGTATTCTTTTTTTCTTTTCTTATACTTTTTGCTAAGTGCCAAGCACTCATATAGGTTTGTGGTGAGGTTACATAAAAATTGTGGTAACTTCCTAACTATTCATATGACATGTACTCTAAATTAGGTTTCCAATCTACCAATGATGTTTGCAGATTATAGCTTGGTTTCTTATTCTAATGAGTTTTTGGTATGTGGCTGATTCCCTTATTCATGTTTCATGTATTGCACTGCATTTGAACGTTTACTTTTAATCTTTAGCATCCATTCGTCCATCTATAATTCTTTAAGTTACAGAGTCATTCTGCTTGTTTATAATGTTTGTCTGCCAATATCCAAAAAAAATTGTATTTGTCTGAGTGATTTTATTTGTCTATGGTTGTCCCACTATATTCAAAAATGTTTTGTCGGCTGAGTTGAGATGATTAGCGCTTGAAACAAATTATCTATTCAATTGTTGCACCCCGATGCTAGAGTCTATTATTAAGATATTAGTGCTTTAAAAGTTCATTTCACTGGTTTTTCAAGTTGTATATCTTGTGTGTGAGGCTAGTTAATTGCTCATAGATTTGGTCAGGACTTTAATACCAATGTTATAGGATTTGGCATGCAACAATTTTAGTTTAGAGACCCATTTGACTTTCTCACAGTAAGTAATGGAAATGCTTCTTAGTTTTTGTATTAAAACCGCTAACCTATTTGTTTGATTTAAATCATATTTATGAAGTGAGCTCTTTAAATTTTATTAATTGAAAGTACATGGTGCTTGAAGTTCTAGCTTTTGCTTCAGTTACCTAAAATAAGTATGCAAAAAAAACATAAATACATGTAGTTCTGCTTAAAAGAGTAATTAATATTTGAACTTCCCATGCTTATTTAAGTGTAATAAATAAAGTCGAATTTACTGCAATGTATATATGTTACCCCTTGATATTAAGTGCATTATATCCTTAATTGTATTCTCCACGAAACAATTTATGCTTCATCTGTACATTCTAGAAAAACTATGTATAATTTACAATCAAAGTTCTCTAGCCAATTTCACAACAGTTCAATGCAATTCGTTATTACAACAGATCTAGCAAAATGGAGCTATGATGAAAACAAGGTGTTTGAAAGTACTCTTGCGGAGGATAATGTTAAATTTCCATATATATTTCAGAAAATAGCTATGAGCATTCCTAGCAAGACAGTCGATCAAATTGCAGAGCTTTATGGACACCTAGTGAAAGATGTGGAGATGATCGAGGCAGGCAGGGTTCCACTACCAGACTACAAAGATGATTATGAACAGTGTATATTACTATGTTCAACAAGACTTCAAAATACTAAACAAGAGCAGAAGAAACAGAAACAGAAACAGAAGAAGAAATCCAAGCGATGGACTAAAGAGGAACATGAGTATGCATGCACATATATTTCATAATATAAACATAATTGGTCCCAGTATAATAAATATTGCTCTTAATTTAAGATTACAACATATATATATGTATATGTGTGTGTGTGTATTTATAAACACACACACACAATTAATTTAATTTTAATGTATATTTGCAGGAAATTTCTTGACGGACTGGAAAAGTATGGTAAAGGGGATTGGAAGAGTATTTCGAGAAATTGTGTAATCACAAAGAACCCAACACAAGTTGCAAGCCATGCTCAGAAGCACTACATTCGCCTTTAAAAGCAGTTAATCAAGTCCTCTTGAGTTACTACTTTATGTGTAACGGGAAATATGTCCAAGGAAATTATATTTTCATAGAATGATTGGCCCTAGCAGATTTGTCAAGATCAAATTACTTAATTAATTACTGATGTGTGAAATTGAATTTTATATTTCTTTATGGCCAAGAGTTAAATTCTATACACTACAAAAACTGTAGCGAAACGAAAGTTAAACACAATTGTCGCTCTCTTAAGGACATAACTAGGTCAAGTTCGTTTTACGAAATATGGTTTATCAACATAAAAGTAGTAAATGTCTTGTAATTCGTTGCAGGAGTGATCGTTCGATCTTTGTAACATTAAAACAACTAACATTATATGATAAGGAATTATTGAGTGGTGATGTAGCCTATTACTAGCTAGCAGGGAAATGCGTTTAATGCTAGTTGATATGATACTCTAAGTAACACTAGGATACGCCACACGAGATATTAAGCTCCATTCCGGCAAGAAACATTAGGACTAATAAAGCACGTTGATAGCTATGACATGGCAACCCGAATTAATCTATTAGATATACTAACTATGCTTGTCTTCTAGAACTCGTACGATGACAAATTTCAACGAGATAGGAATGAACGAGTTGCCAATCCTCCATTTACTATTGACTAACTAATATGGTTTCATGGATGATTTAACATATGGAACGAAACCTTCTTAGATGGTTTTTGTTATTTGGAATACCAACCAATAATCGATATACACTAGTTTGCCACTTCGTAAAACCTATAGCAACATTGTAACATTAAATTGCGGAGAACCCTAACTAGCATGCATACGATTCCATCACCAACCCCATAATAGGGTGTTTAACTACTACTATAGATAATGTGATCATGATCATAACAGTAGATAGAACACGAATAACATAATTATTATGAAATGCGAAAAATAAATGAGTTTTGTACAAAATTACCCAAGTTGTCACAAACCCTAGGTAGAAGATGAACAATCTCGATTCCAGTCGGTAGAAAGCAATGAATTTTTCTGCCAATCTCTAATTGAATTACAAAGTAGACAGTTCAATTCCCCCAATTGAAAGAGATGAAATTTCCATGGGAAAGGTTTTAGAGTTGAAAGGACAGGAAGATATATCTTGATGTGCCTAGATTTTAGGTGTTGTAGCGAATGCTCAAACCGTTGGGTCGAATCTCTTAAGGAATTGATCATGCTAGTTATATAGACAAAATTCGCTTGTGTTGGTTGTTAAAAACGTGCGGATAAGTTTGATTTCTTAGAACCTTAGACCTTCTAACATACACAAGAAAGGTAACCCCTTAATCATGCAAAACCGCACATGTCACAGTTACATCACCGATTTATCCTACTACTTTCTAAAGTTACACAATACTTAACAAAGTTTTCCGACTTCTGAATATAAGTATTAACAACATTTGTGCTTGCTGAGAAAAATTGTGAGCAACAATTTTTTTTAAAAACCTATTCACCCCCCACCCCCAATAGAATTAAGCCTTATTGTCTAAGGAACCAATACTTATGTTCCGTGCAAATGATTTTGTTTGTGTGTGATATATGATAAAAGTGTATATGTACGCATATTTTCAATATGCTTGATCCTGAAAAAATGCCAAGAGGTCACCCATTACACATTTTTTCAGGGACACAATGTCTTATAAGAAAAGATGCTTTGGAGTTTCAATTATTTAGCTGGTGTAGGATTTCGTTTGTTTAGACCTCTCAAGTTTAATTAGTTTGTTTATGGTTTGTATGTTTAGTAGATTATATTGTTGAGTTATTAAAGGATTTGATTTTTACCTGTGACTAACTGTGCCACGATTTCAAACTATTTTGTAATTAAAATTGAGGCTTCATCTTGGCATGAGGCGCCCATCTCATCATAGATCGCCGGTCATGCCAAAGAGTTTTGGTTTTGGGGTGTAACAGTGGTACCTCCAGACTTTCCATTCATATATCAATTATCAGTACTGGCTTAAATAATCTATGTCAAGAGATTTGATATATCACTATACATGGAACTGAGAAATGAATAAACATTTGCAAAATTTGATGGAAATATATTATGGGACCTGTAAATGGGGATATTACATGCAAGTCCTTTCGATGTCATCATGATGATAGAAAACGAACTCATTGCTCACATGTCCATTCAATTAATGAATTCCAAATATGTATTGCATAACATTATTGGGTCAAATGTCATGTGCGTCTAGATATCAAGCATGTGTCATGCATACTAACTTCATTGTTACATCATTTAGTGTATTGTAGTCGGTTTAGGACACATTTTCATACACCATGATAATTGTGATCTCAAATGTAACAAGCAAGTCACAACCCTCAGGTTGTGCACTTAAATAGTGAATGGCTTGATTTACAAATCATATGATTTGAGAAAGTTCAATAGGGCGATATAATCATCTCTTGAAATTAGTCTAGATACGCCATTGAAACCTAAAAACAACATCATTAACTTAAAGACACTGAATCAAACGAAATCAAATCCAAAAAACTAAATCGAACACAACAACAAGTTTGGTAATCGATTCAAGAAACTAAACACACAACCACCAAATCAAATAAACTAAAACCTAGCCACAAGCAGTCCAAAACTGGGTGTTTTAGAACAATTTAATTTGATTTCTAGGAAGAAGACACCGATTCTACTTGCAGCGAAGAATCGATAACAACTCCTGAAGGATTGTAGTGGTGAATCTACATGCATAAGTGAGAACTAAATGGAGAGAAAAAATCGAAATACCTGAATCGCAACTTGGAATCTAGAAGTTGGGGTTTGATTTGGTAGTAGTGGAAATTCAGGGGCCTATAATTAATACTCCCCCTTTTCGTGGGTGTATTAGCCAAAAATCCTCACTAGACCTATACAAATGATAAAGTGAGACGTAGACATGTAGACATGTAGATCGACAAATTCCAAATGTCAAATCATCAATGTAGAGCACCAAGCTTTATAGTCCATGTAGACCGCCAAACTCAAAGCACATGTATAGAGCGACCAACTCTAATCCTCTGATGAGTCCGTTTTACACCTTCTCATTTGGTCTTTTTTACCTTCTTATTGTCGTCCTTAAGTATAGTTTTTATTAGTTTTCCTAGAGTATTTTTACTTGTTTTGTTCTTTGTGTGTTTTGTAGGTATTTGGCTAAACCGTGTTAATTGGAGGCAAAAAGGGTGCATTTTATATGCATCTACAGGGTATGGAGTTTCAATGCCTCGAACGGATTCTAGAAGTGGAACGGGAAGGCCAAAACTACCGAAGTTGGAGTCAAAACGTAGTTTTGAGCCAACCAGAGTACCTGGCATACGCCAGGAAATGCCTGGCATACTCCAGGTGCCTCGAAGATGGTCTGCTACGTCAGGCACATAGCTGGCGTACGACAGTTAGTTTACTGGGCACGCCAGACGTGGCGCTGGCGTACGCCAGCAACTTTACTGGTTAAGCTTGACGTACACCAGTTCTGTTTTCTCAAACGCGCCGTTTCTGATTCTTTCCTAATTTGGTTCTTTTTCCAGTATCTATTAGCTAGAACAAAAACACAATTAGATTCATGTTCTCTTTAACATCTTTTTACTTTCAACCTAGAACATTTCGAAGGTAATTACCTACCTATTACTGGAGGTAATTGAACCGACTTCTCCTGTAATTCGACGATTGATAATTGATTGGGAGCATATTTACATACTTTTCTACCGATTGAATACAAGTTTCTTCAATTCTACCTAGGGTTTAGGTAAAATTGTATCAACTCTTGATTCTTGGTATTTAGTACTCAATTATGTCAATTATGTGTTCGTATATGATATTGATTATATCGCATATCATGAGTATCTAAACAACCAATTATGGGATGGTGATGGATTCAATACATGATAGTTTGGGTTTATGCAATTCAATAACATGTTAGATGCGATTTACTCAGTGCCATTTTGATTAAATGCATATGTAGTTATATGTATTGAGTTTTACCGCCAAAATCACCAATGGATTATGCAACTGATCTTTCATACCAAAACGTCTAGAGATTGCTAAATCCATTGGTTCGTTGCAAACACAATAACTACATTAGCATGTTAATTGTAGCATAGTGGAATTGACACCTTCACTAATGTTATCTGTTTTCTAGAACAAATTACATTTAGTTCATTGTCATAGAGACTTCGTACCTTATGTGATGTAAAGTGTCTGTCTAGAAAAGCCTAGAACAGTGTAATAATCGTTAGAACGTATCCCAGTGATAACTAGAGTAAATCAACATCATTATTGTTGCATGTTTCCTTCTAGCTAGCATTTTTTTTATGTTAAGGTGGAGTCAAGCTCCTATTATTAAAATAAAACCATACAATCGCGGGAGTTTGTAGGAACCCGAGTACAACTCCATGAAATTACTCAACTGAAAGACAAAACTAGCACAAAAGACATAGGAGCAAAAGCTAGTCCTACCAAAAGTTCTTCTAAGCCACAAGCTATTAGCACCACTGACAAGATACGGGAATCCATGGTCAAGCAAAAAATAATTTTGTTGCTCCACTAGAGAACCAATCAACCAACTTAACATTACCATCCAACAAACTCCCATCCACCAACACAAGTGCCAATGAGCCAATCCTATAAAATAGATCTTCATTTGATTTTTTGGGGACTATACATCATTGGGAGAGAGGAAGAGGTAAGAAGCTTTGTTCGAGTTCTTAGTGGTTCTTCCTTTTTTCTTTTCGGAAGATTGGGGAGGAGGCACAGAAGGTTCAGCTTGTCCAATAAAAGTAGGATCAGAAGATGGTTTACCAAGATTCTCCAAAGGCAGAACTCGGGACAAGCACTTGCAAGGAACAAGCACTTCGCCGGAGCCACATAAGGGTGCTCAACCACTATATCTGAGACATCTTCCATAATGGGGGCTACCTGAGGCAAAGGTTGAGGCTCATACACTTGACCGATAGTGTCGACCAAAACATCAGGATGGAACTCCAACTCCCTTTCCAGGACCTCCAAATGTTCCACAACCTCAATAATTTTTTTTTTTTCAAGAACCGCCACCCCTCTAGCTTCAAGTCGACCCACACTTAGAGAAGAAATTTCTTGTTCTGTGTTAGCAACATGTTCTTCCAACACTGGAATTGAAGATGAGAATATTTTCACTGGATTATCCTCTAGAAGGCTTTCAAAGTGATTAGAGATATCCCCTCTCCCACCATCTCTTTCATATTATCCTCTACCTCTACCATACTGCAAAGTACTCCCTCCTTTTCTACCCCTTTCCCTTGACTACGGAACCACCCAATCCTGCGAACCTCTCCCAACACGAGAATTATCATTTAATATACCATTAACTTACCAACCTTGTTGATCTACTTCTTTTGGATTTGGAGAAGTTGTATCTACTGCCGAGGATTGAACATTAGCCACACAACAACGTTCCAAATGACCTTACTTCTTGCAACAATTACAATAAAGAGGCACATTCTTGTAATTCACTTTTATAGGTACTCCTTTTCCCAAAACCTGAATCCAAGCATCCGAACGTCTTTGTCGATGCAAGAGAGGCACATCCTCTTCATCTTCATCTTCCTCATCATCCTCTCCTTCGTCAACATTCTTTCCTTCATCTTTTTCGTCCTCGGGCCTAGAAGCTAATTCTACAACCGTCTGTATCAGAGTCACGATTCAGACTCTCTCTTCAACCCCAAATTCGAATATACCCACATCGGGCAGTACATCCGAAGTATCGTGGACTTCCTCGACTATGATACCCTGTGAATTCGGAATGAAAGGCAGGTAATTAGGATGACACCTAATATTATACCCTAAGTTTCGAGTGAGTGTTCGAATATCCACCAGATGTTCGGACCAGCTCATCGTCTGACCCGTACGAGGATTGCCAATCGCCCGAGTCGTCGTTTGATGCACCGCTATTGAACCCTGCAAACGGGAAGTTTCCGGATTATCTTGTCGATCCGGATTATTAGAACCAAGGACAATTAATTTTAAGGATAGAGAGTTCACCTCAGTTGTTCTACCACTCCCACTCGGAATTTGTTGTTTCTCCTCTTGGTCTGAATTTCCATCAATATCCACCTCTTCGGAGGTACCTGGCCAAGACTCCTCCACGGACGTGTATTCAGCTTCTTCGGAATAGTTCTGACTATCTCTATCGGACATCCTATAAAAATAAAGGGAATTAATATGAGAATAAAGTTCAAAGTCTGAGAGTCCATTTATGTAAATTTTTAAGTTCATGAGTGTCTCGAGGCAAAGACTTTTTGTAGTTGGACGCAGTTAGTTCGATGATAGCACGTAGTTAGTACAAACTACTCAAGGTTCCGAAGACACCTACTCCTTACATCTGAACAACTAACTAGATTACCACGGTCCGAACAGAAAAAAGTTGCAAACCAAGCTCAAACAAATTTATTTTCCAACGTAAATAAACGAGACTTACTTGTGAAGAAAGGGTTGGATTGAAGGCAGCTGACAGCTACGGACGTTTTGTCTCTCTCTCTTCACTCGGACTGCTGTAACCTGATTCGGAACACTTCAACCTGTCTCTGATTACTTCACTTGCTTCGGACTGCTTTGAATTTCTTCGGATTCTAGAAAATTGCAAATTTTCTCTCTCTAATGTGAAGGAAATGAAGTTTGACATTGGGCTATTTATAGAGGGACAAATTTGGAAGACCAACAATCACATCACTTCAGGATCTAATCCCAATCGTAGATCAATATTCATCCAATGGAGTACATCAAAACACTAGGTGAAATTACTGACTAGACGAATATATTTATTTCATGACGATTGGAATTCCAACAACACCTGTTGTTTCGGATACAACAAGTCCCAGTTACGGATGGACACAAAATCCTCTGGCACGGACTTCAATCCGTTCGGACGTCCTCCTTCTAACCTTCTCACCAACAAAAAGAATCTCTTTCCTAAACTACTTAGCACCTACTCTTAATCTTGCTTACAAATACCCCTTTTTCCTATAGTCCGAGTCCACAACCTCGGACTGTACGAAAAGGGGAGGAGAGATTAAGGAAAGGATATCAAAGGGCAATGATGAGACAATAATTTAGAGTCTCATCTTGTCTTTTTA
>JAYMSR010001278.1:0-10579 GCA_036897825.1 Plantago rigida | reverse complement strand
TGTAATTAAAGTTTAATTTACATATATATTATAAATCGGTTCAATTTAACTTAAATTAAAAACTCGATTGTACAACTCTAATAGTTATTCATTTATATATATATATATTGTAATGCATTAATTAATACAATCAATAGTTCAATACACACATCGTTATATCCCATACCCTAACCATACAATCATGTAAAGTCGCAACACAATCATATACTAACCACGTAATCACAACAATCATGTCATTCAATTCCAAAGAATAAATCGGCTACTCATTGAATTGATAACATAAACATATCATTAATTCGTATGTTAATCAAGTCGCATTAAGCTAGGAATTAACAATATAAGCATAAATATAAACCAGGATTCATACCAAGTCGCAAGCCATGAATCAAGATTATATATGTAAACCACTTAATCCAAAGTAAATCGCCTACTAAGGATTAAACAAACATGCACAACGCAATACATATTAATCATACAAAATACATAAAACATCATAGGTATGTTCTAATTCCTAATTTTCACTCAACTGAGAGGAAATGCGAGAACGTGACATGCATAATACGGTTCAAGAATCATATGTTTGCCCGTATTGACCTGGCTAGCTGAGCTTCTATTCAAGTCAGAAATCATCCAATCTATCGAACAAGCCATGAACAAACTACAAAACAAAGGTGAGAAAAGAGGAGGAAGTGAACTGCAGTCGACTTCGAGCAATTCAGACAACTCCGGCAGTTTGATGCGGGTTGGGGGTGGCTTCGTTGTCGCCTTCTTCTTTGGTGAATCTCGATCAATACATCTGTCTTTCTTTATTCCAGTATACATGATGTGAGCACGAATAACAATAACATTCGTGTCTCCCTTCTTTCGTGCATCTCTAGCTTGAGCATCGGAGTCCACTCGGTCGGTGTGGACCACACTGGTGTTCTTTTGAATTTTATGTTCTAACGTGCTTGTGTTTTGCACTTTTGCTTCTTAGGTTGCCCCCAAAATGAACAAAATTTCTAATGTAGATTTTGAGGTCTACAAACAGCATTACAAACATAAATTACATCTTTACCCCATCTATGATGCCATTTGTAAAGATTTAGATGGTCAGTCCATTACAAAAGTACTCTGGACATTACAAAAGTACTCTGGACATTACTGTCGTGTCGTTTGTATCAATAAGAAAAGAATGGGATGACATATATAATAAGAGATTCTAGATTACTTTATAAGAATCATTGGATCATCCAGTTACCATTATAACTTTCATGATTTTCCAAATTATTTCACAAGTATACTATCATATTCTTGTCTCACTTTCACCTACATTTAGAAAGAAAGAAAAAAAAATCGACATCATATACATTTGAATAATCTTGACCAACTCCATTCCAAATAGGCCCATGTCAAAATTAGCAATCAAATAAAACAAGTGGCACCTTTTCCCATTCCATTCTCTGATTAAAAACAAACACCATTTCTGGTCATCTTCTCCTTCGATTCCATTTGGACTTCTCTATCTTCACCATTCTCATCAGAGGTCAAATCCAATTCATTGCAATCGATTCGGGTGATCCACTTCCGTTTTTGAATTTGGCCGAGATCAATCACCTACTCGTGCATTTTCAAATAAGTGATTGAAGATGAATTCTTTTATTCATTTTTATGGAAGAAAGATATCACATTGCTGATTTCGATTTGAAATGTCAGCAGAAGAGGAATCATCGGAATTGGCAGAGTACGAGTGCGATCCATCGGTTCGCCAGGTTACTGCCAATGGGGGTTGCATGAGAACAGATGTTGTCGAGTCAAAGCTTGATGAAGGGAATATTCAGGAAGCTGAATCGGCATTGCGAGAAGGTTTATCGCTCAATTTTGAGGTTAGATTCGTCATCCACCGACAACTTTTTCATTCAAAAAATTCATTTGATATTATGTGCAGTTTTGGCATGATTACTGGAGATTACTTGTTGGTGATTTGTATTAGATAGGTTTTAGCTTTTCTGTCGTGATTTTGGGGAATTATCCCTGTTAGTTCTCTTGTCTCTATAAGAGACAGGAATTTTAGAGTTCTGGTTGACTCTGATGTTTGTTGATGTGTCTCGTGTTGGGACCTGGGTTTTGAGGTTGAAGGGTGTCTATCAAGGCTATGGTGAGTAATAACTAGGAGAAGATATGCAAATTTAGCTGAATGTGTATGGAATGCTTGGCAACACCTGTGAGCTTAAATTGCTCTGCTTATCCGATAGCTAGGTTCAAAGGAAGCTTGCCGAAAGAAGTTTGGAACTTGTTTTGGAAATTTGTGGAGAGTTTGTCTTTATCGTACATATTCGGTTAGCCCTTCTAAACACGTGTAAATGACAGTTTTGTGGTATATTCAATACCTAGAAAAGAATAATTATTACGATGTTGAATTGGTACATTTAAGAACTGTGTGGTTCTAGTAATTTTGAACACATACAAACATATTCAATGTGGCTATATAGCTGGATGTTGTTTTTGTTCTTCCCATAATTATCAGTCCTGGATAGCGGCGCAGATTGCTGCTAATCTAAATATTGTATATGCTTCTTAAATAAATTATATAGTGTTACTGTATGCATAAATACTCAAATCCGAGGAAATTAACAGTCAAGTTGTAATTCGTAGTAGGAGGTCATAGTCTTAAGGTAACAACTAGGAGAAAAATATGCAAATTTATCTGACGTTAGCTGAGTGTGTATAGATTGCTTGCTAACACCTACTAGCTTGATTTACTCTGCTTAATAGTTACGTGCAAAGGAAACTTGCTGAAAGAAGTTTGAAACTTGCGTTGGAAATTTATTGAGAGTTTGTCTTTATCGTACATATTCTGTTAGCCCTTCTAAACACGTGTAAATGACAACTTTGTGGTATAGTCAATTGCTTGAAAAGAAAATTTATTAGGATGTTGAAATTGGTACATTTAAGAACTTTGTGGTTCTGGTAGTATTTAACACAACAAACATATTCAATGTGGTTATTGCTGGATGTTGTTTGTATTCTTCCCATAGTTATCGGTCCTGGATAGTGGCGCAGAGCAGCCAACCCCATAATGGGATAGCAGGGTCGCTGCTAATGTAAATATTTCATATAGTTGTTAAATAAATTATATAGTTATGCATAAATACTCAAATCCTAAGAAATTAGTAAACATTCAAGTTATAATCATAATTCATAATAGGAGGTCACTAGTCTTGAGGTAACAACTAGGGAAAATATGCAAATTTATCTGATGTTGGCTGACTGTAATAATTGTTTGGTTAACGCTTGTGAGCTTGATATCTACTCTGCTGATCCGATAGATAGGTGCAACGGAAACTTGCTGATAGAAGTTGGAAATTTATTAAAAGTTTGTCGTTATTGTACATATTGGGTTAGCCCTTGTAAGCACGTGCAAATGATAATTTTATGGTATATACAGTTCCTTTATAAGAAATATTAAGGGTGTTGGATTCGGTACATTTAAGAACTTCGTGGCTCTAGTAATATTTAACACAACAATCATATTGAATGTGGTATGTTGTTTGTGTTCTTTCCATAGTTAACAATCCCAGATAGCAGCGCAAAGCAACCAACCCTTAAATGGGATAGCAGGGTTGCCGCTAGTCTAAATATTAATATGCCTGTTTAATAAATTGTATAGTAGTAACATGCATAAATACTCAGAATTCAAGAAAATTACTTAACATTCAAGTTATAATCATAATTCATCATAGGAGGTCCAATAGTCTTGACGTAAAATCAAGAACGCCGCAATTAGAAAGCGTGACTTTAACTGGCAATGGGAGAAGGGTGGGTGAAACTTAAAAGAAGAGCTGTCACTGCTGTGTGTAGCAGTTGTCTGACTATGTTAATGAAAGAAAATAAATGGGATTTACTTATTTTGCTACGTTGAGTAAGGGAAAAAGTGGGAATTCAACTCTAAAATGCAAACACACTAACCTAATCTGCTAAAGCAACAGCTCTAGGCTACTCCAACATGCGCTGCGTCTGCTATTGATAAACTCCGGTTCTTTTCTAATTAAGTGATCTACAAGTAATTTTTTCTTCTTTTGGTTTCTTTCTATTCCACTCAGGTTATATGCTAACTAGGAAAGATATGATTTAAACTCATGATAAGATAAAATTATGCAACAGAACTGTTTGGTATTCTGCAGTGTAAGCATATACTATGAAAAAAGATTAGTTTTTTTTTGTGTGTAATCAAGTGTATGTATTATTATTCTGGAATCGCAAGCTGGTTTATTCTCTCGTGTTGGATTTTAATTGGTGGATGGGTTTCTGCTAGGTTTGTTTGGGTCGTGGGTGAATAATAGTTTTATATATAAATGCCATTTACAAGCACTCTCCTTTTGACTTATCTTGACCGCAACTTTACTATTTGTTTCATAACTGGATTGAAGGTACGTGTTGAAAATGACACTTTTATCAAATTATTTTCAGGAAGCACGAGCACTTCTTGGGAAGTTGGAGTATCAGCGAGGAAATGTTGAAGGTGCTCTAAGGGTCTTTGATGGCATTGATCTTCAAGAAGCCATACAACGGATGCAACATTCGTTAGGTGAGAAACAGAATTCCAAGAAGGGGCGAACTCGTTCTGGTTCCATTGGTGCTGTTTCACAACATGCTACTAATCTTGTACTGGAGGCCATATATCTGAAAGCCAAGTCTCTTCAGAAGTTGGGGAAATTTACTGGTAGACTTCTATTCAAGAAATTTAAGACTGCTTTGTGAAATGTTAACCATTAATTTTCATATAATTATTCCACTCTTCTATTCTCAGTGCAAACACATCCATATATTCATTGCATATATTGTCTGGTTAGGTGCTAAACAGTTTTTGAATTTCTCTAGAGGCTGCTGAGGAGTGTAAAAGTGTGCTTGATGCAGTCGAGAAGATATTTTCAGATGGTATACCCGATGTCTTGGTAGAAAATAAGCTGCAAGAAACTGTTAGCCGAGCTGTTGAACTTCTACCAGAGTTATGGAAGCGAGCTGGTTCTTATTCTGAAGCAATGACTGCATACCGCAGAGCTTTACTGAGTCAATGGAACCTTGACAATGAATGTTGTGCAAGAATTCAAAAAGCATTTGCAGTGTTCTTGCTGTATAGTGGCGTGGAGGTTGCCCCACCCAGTTTAGCTGTGCAAGCAGACGGTTCATATGTGCCTAAAAACAATCTGGAAGAGGCCATATTACTGCTAATGATTCTTATGAGAAAGTATTACATTGGGAAGACAAAATGGGACCCAGCAGTGCTAGAGCACCTTACTTTTGCTTTATCTCTGTGCAACCAGACTCCGGTTTTGGCTAGGCAATTAGAGGAGATAATGCCTGGGGTGCTACTTCGTACTGATCGATGGAAAACTTTGGCACTGTCCTTGAGTGGGGGCAGACAGAATATATCTGCCTTGGATCTTCTCAGAAAGTCTTTGCATAGGGTTGAAGATCCCGATGATATCATGTCATTACTTTTGGCTGCAAAGATATGCAGCGAGGATTCACTTCTTGCTGCGGAGGGAGTTAAGTATGCAGAAAGGGCAATTGCTAATGCACATGGATCAAATGAGCATTTAAAAGGTGTTGGTCTCCGTATGCTGGGCCTTTGCTTGGGGAAGCAAGCAGGAGTTTCTTCATCAGACTTTGAGAGGGCCCGTCTTCAGTCAGAAGCCCTTAAATCATTGGAAAGTGCAGTAGTCTTAGAGCATGATAACTCAGAACTGATATTTGAGCTTGGAATCCAGTATGCTGAGCACCGAAATTTGGATAGTGCACAGCGATATGCTGAGCAGTATATAGATGCAACAGGAGGAGCAGTGCTACGGGGTTGGAGACTGCTTGCTCTAGTTTTATCTGCCCAGAAACGCTTTTTGGAGGCTGAAGTGGTCACTGATGCCGCATTAGATGAAACATCTAAGTGGGATCACGGACCACTGCTCAAGATGAAAGCGGAGCTCAAAATAGCTCAGTCGCTACACAAGGATGCTGTTGAAACATACCGTTATCTTCTTGCGTTGGTGCAAGCACAACGGAAGTTTTTTGGAGGACCTCCTCGAAGTGCAATTCAGGTTGAGTTCTGTACCTTTTATAGTTATCCTGTCAAATCTGATCCTGATAGATCTGCGGAAAGCTCAGTAGCTAAATAACTAGAGACAATCAGTGTTTCTTGTAATTGCAAAATGTAACTTAGCCAATCCCAAACCTGCCAGAGACAAGTCAATATGGGCCAAACAACTATTTTCTTCGTTATGATCTACACTACAAAATAAGTTTCTTTACTAAATAAGTACTGCAAATTCTTTTCATTCAGTATTTCTTGTTTTATGGAATAAGTTGCTTTACTAAATATACCTGCTATCTGTCTACTATAAAGAGAATGTTTTTTCTATCGTGGAAATAGTTCTATTTCCAACAGTAAGATATATGGAAGAGTTCTTAAAGCAATAACCTGGATTTACTTTTAAAAATTATATTTACACTTTCGTGTGTCGTTTTATTCCTTTCTCTCTCTTATAGGTGGAGGATGATAAAATAAATGAATATGAAGTTTGGCTTGGGCTAGCGAAGTTATACTCTAGCCTTTCTCACTGGAAGGATGCAGATATATGCTTGGAGAAAGCTAGAGCTCTGAAAGATTATTCAGCAGAAACTCTACACATGGAAGGTTAGAACATTAACTTGTATATATGCTCGACGATATATTCGGCAGCAACTCTATACATTTTGTTATATCACACCGTAATTCATCATCCAATATTAAAACCAGTTTAACATCGTGTTAGACCGATATGACTATGTTAAAATCTTACGATAAATTTTAAATATTTCTTCATATATATACACATGGTATATATTTATTTTTTTAAGAGTAAGTCTTATAAAACCAGTTTTTTTCCTAAAAAATAGGAAAAACCACTCCAAGCACTTGGGTGGGTGGTGGTGTATGTTCAGAATGATGCTTATTAAATTTGGGTTTTTCTAATGTTTACGAAAAGCCAATATTTTCTAAACATTTCACTTTGTGTTTAAACATGTTACCCTTAGTGTTTGTGAAATTAACTTTCTGTATCTTAGTGAATCAGGGCCTATTGGGCAATGATATTTGAGTATTGTTGTAAACATAGAGATTCTTTTTTTTTTTGAGAAATTTCCGGGAATAAACACTTCGCATGGTGGTTTATTGCGACTTATGGATTTAAACACTTGCTTTGTCTAATGTTATCATTGTAATATCACCTGGGTATAGGCATGTTTTTCCCATTACTGCAATTGGTTATTCACATCAAAGACTATATTTAGTCCTTTAGACTTCTAATACTGGGTTGTGTGATAATTGATTTCTGAAATGTCTGTGTGAACAAAGTAATGCTCTTTTTTACTTGGAAGATGACATAAAGCTCATCCCTTACTAGTCTGCGAAGTTCCACAATGATGCATATCAGATCTCGCAACGAAAGTTGAGTTTTTTACATCTGATTACCATGCTAGATTATGATATTGCTGTTTAGTCCCCATCTTTTGAAACATTATACAAAATGAAAAAAGTTTGCCTTTATATCCTTCAGTGTAATTTTCTCTAAATTACAGAGGACTAAATTCAAACTTTTCTCCTTCAGTGTAATTTTTGAAAAGATAACGAGCTAATCCAAAGCCGGCATCTAATAGGGGGTAGTCAGATATAACTTTGCCTGGAAAATAACATGTCATAATCATTTCAAATATCTTAATAAAATTTTACATGTCATTTTGGTTGTGTACTTAAATCCCTATACTTCATAGGTATTGAAATTATGCTAGTTCTTTGTTTCGAGCTCAGATAGTGTACAAGTAGTGTAGTGATGAAAAATGAGCCAGTAGGTGAAATTTTGAAGATCTAACAAGTTGAAACTTGATATATGATAATTAATACCTCTCCATCTAACTAAGGATGTGAAAGATTAACATAGCTGATTAAATAATTTATAATTTTATTGTACCAGGAGTCATACATGAAAAGCAAGGACATTTTGATGAAGCTTTGGCTGCTTACATCAATGCCCTCCTACTGGAGCCGAAAAATGTGCCGTGCAAGATTTTAATTGGTGCCTTGTTGCGTAATATGGGATCCAAGATGTTGCCTGTGGCTAGGACTCTACTTTCAGATGCATTAAGGATTGAACCTACCAATTCTACTGCCTGGTACCATTTAGGCATGGTCCACAAGGCAGATGGCCGAGTAGCTGATGCAGTCGACTGTTTTCAGGCAGCATCTGCACTGAAAGAATCTGACCCAATTGAGAGTTTTAGTTCTGTTTTCTGAAAGCTTCTAGTTTTCTCAAGGTCTCATTCTTTCATTCGTTGTTGAGCTCATGTTCTCTTTAGATAGCTAAGCGTCTAGGAGAACATGATATTGTATTATGCATTTTGCATCTGCAGCTAAGTTATGTAACTATAATGTTGTGAGTTTGTGACACATCCCGAGTCTAGTTCCGAGAGAAGTTTTAACTTTCTTGATGTAATTTAGAGAGAACTCTTTGTCCATTTACAGTAGCATTTACAAAACTGACCAATAATTATAGTCTCTGAAATCTGAATTGATGAACAGTTTCTCCCCCATCTACCTTGTTTTCTACTGTTCTAGGCAAATTGTGATGCTTGCTCCATGTTAAGTCATGGCGATCTTTTCATTTATCAATACCCCCAGCTCAATAAATTAGCAAAGAGTCATAGGCGGACTACATTTTTTGTTAGTTCTGACTTCTGAGAATTATGATTTTTTATTAATCTACATTTTTAGCCAATTGTAAAGACAAATTTCATTTTACAAATTTCGATGGGTTATAGGTTCGTCTCTAGATAGGAACTAACCTCTTTAGACTTTGTAAACTTCAAAAAACATACCGCCTCACCAATAGTTGTTACTTGTTAGACTATGTCTTCTTCGTCTGAACTGAACTGAATTTATTTAGTATAAAAAAACAACTAAATTGAACTGATCTGAAATTAATATTTTTCGGATAAAGAGAACAAAGCCTTACTGGTATATTTTTAGTTTGAGAAAATACGGCTTGCATCGACATAAGATCCATATAACATACTCTATGTTCTATGTTTTGCAAGTATCCCTTTATAGAGCATGTTAAACGAGCGGAGACAAGACAAATATCTCATTTCTCGAGCTGTGATGAAGCTTAAAACGAGTTTTTTTGAGCTCGAGTTATGATAAGCTCATATTTGATTTGAGCTTTAGTCGAGCTCCGAGCTTCAGCTCAATAACAAAAAATATACTATATTAAATCGAGATTGAACTATCCTTGTCGAATAAGTATCAATTAGCCAAGTTCAACTCGGCTCGAAAATTAACGAGCATAAAGTCAGGCTCCACTCGAACACCGTGTTGAACGAGTCGAGTCAAGTCGAGCCCTCGATATGACTCAATCCGTATATGATCTAAGGACATGTGATCGCCTATTTTTAGTATCCATATATGACTCATTTTGAATTATGTCACTTTTCCAACTTTATAAGAAAACACAATAGTAGCATTTGACCGTGCATGATCATCTCGAGTAGTGTCTTACTGTTGGAGATGGGACGCTGTGTTGGTGAGCCGCTAGCAGAGTCTCACCAGTGTCCCCCATGCTCACCATGTTTTATCTTTCTTTGCCTTTGGTTTTTTTTTGTTTTCTCTTTTTTTTCTTTCTTCGTTTACTATGTTGTTCTTTCTTTTGTTCTTTCTTTCTCTTCATATTTTGTTCTTGGTTTTCATTTTGTTCTTCTTTTCTTTTTAAATTTTGTTACAAAGTTTTTTTTATTTTAAATGAAATAATAATATTTAAAACAATTGAAACACTTTAGAATATAAAACATCACTTGTAAAATTTATAATACAAAACATTTCAAATTAAAACCACAATTGCAAAAATTAAAAAAATGCTAAAATCACTAAACGTAAAATGCACGTGAAAAATATAAATGAGTTGTAGAAGATATTATCCGTCCCTATAAATTTGGCATATATGTGTTTGATCAAGTTTTCAAGTAATGTAAGGTTTATTTTTAGATAATGTAATTATTAAAATTAATGTGATGTTATAGTTATATTTAAAATGATGTGCAAAATGAAGTTTAGAAAAGGATGAGAAAATAAAATAAAATGAGAAGGCAGTTTCATTATGTAGTGTACCAGCCGCATGTTCTGGTCAGTCCTGAGCTAATCAAAACATACATATCTGTAAATAGATTTGCATGGATAGCTACTTATGTTGTACTCGTTCTTTAATTTCTCGAATTTTTCTTTTGGAAATACGGTGAACCGGAAATTCCGATGTTTGTGATTCTTGATCCACATACGGATGGCAAAAATGCTGAAATATTTCATATTCCGTTAATACTAGTGAAAGTATATATATCCTAAAAATAGTCATATGTAAGGACGATATGTCAAATAAATTGATGTTATTATTATTTGGCATTTCATTTATTGAATTGATTATTTAGTTGTTTGCACAATTCAATAAGATGTTCCCATAGATTACACGTTGTCACCAAGTGTGTGAGAACTTGGATGATAAAAACGTAAGTCTTAAAATAG
>JAYMSR010001277.1:0-10583 GCA_036897825.1 Plantago rigida | reverse complement strand
GTTAGTTTTAACGACGGTTAAATTCTATCCGTCACTAAATTAGCGATTCGTCGCTAAATTTAGCGATTCGTCGCTAAATTAGCGACGGATAGGCCTCCGTCTACCTATCCGTCGATATTTCACAGTATTCTTGTAGTGTATGTAAAGTGCTAAAAAATTTAGGTGGAGAGAACATTTAATTAAGTTTGTGAATAGCACTTGGATTGCAAACGGGCAAGTAATATTCTGACTGGATTAAAGTCACTGAGCAAAAAAAACAGAATGGGAAACGCAACCGGATTAAAGCTAAACTTTAACCCTTAGCTAAACAACCATTAAATATCTAAAAAACAAAAAGAATCAACAGATCTGATTATAAATATCTGAATTTTAAGTTGCAGATCATAAATTGTTCGTTATAAGGATTGTCTAGGCAAGTAACCAGGATAACAAATATGGTAGTATAAGGTATAATTATAATTTATAATTGGTAACATTAAATAATTTGGGAGTATATATTAGTAATTGATTTGCCGTCATCATGATAACTAATGAAATGAACCTAACACTCAACTATTCAATCGGAGTGTATAATTTAAAATGCATTTAGGTAATATAATGCAAGTAGCACGTGCTAAAGACTTTCATGCGAGTAAGAATAACAGAGGCTAAGGGAGTTATTCGGTAAGAATTAAAATTCAGAAATTAGGGTTAAAAACTCCTAAATGTTTACTAAACTCAACATTTTGACACATACCAAGTCTAAGACCCTTTCAAGTTTTAACTGGTGGCTTGCATTTGACAAGTTGGGTTGGATTCCAACACTTCAAGAGTAACTCATGGGAAAGCTATTAAGTAAAAAATCAACAATGTATGGTATAATTTATACTCATCAACATTAATTTTTTGAAAGAACAATTGTTTAATTATTATCCACAATAACTACTTATCTTTAAAAAAAGTGAAGTAATGGTTTAGGTACTAAAAAGTCAAATGGAGTAGCTGATGACAGAAGTATTGAGCCTCGTGGTCTCAAATATGTTGACCACAATATTTGGGTTCTACTCTCGGTTAACGTAGTCTAATCATCGCTCATTTCCAATGTTTTTTGTGTGGCTCAATACTCGCTGACTTTTTTTTTTATTCTTTGCGTGAGATTCAAATTGGGTGGATATTCCATCGACCTCACAATTGAGAGTTTACTAAATGACTGATCATACAACTTTTTTTTATATAACCTTAAAAACCATTCCAAATAACCACATCAACGCAACGGATCATGCTTCAGCCACAAAGAGAGGTGGCTTGAAGTAATTAGTCATATTAGGATCACCTGGTTGATCAATTACCACACTTTATCAACTATCTATCATCTTATCATCATGACATATAAACAAACCTACACTTACAATAATTAAATAATACTGTATAAAAATACACTTACAATATAATACAATAACAATATTTCAAGTAAACTGTGGTACAATTTAAGACGGTACTCAAGCTAGAGTTATGAGCACTTGCATCTTGCATTTGAAAACATTAGATGTTGGAACTTGGAGATTCAAGTAAACGTAATTTTATATCTGCCGACATGTAGACGAGTACCAAAACAAATGTGCGATCTGGTCCATTTCTGAACAAAATAAGCAAAGTTGAACATTAAACGCGGTCGAATTTGATAGAAGCAGGCTGATAAAGTCCTCCAGTGAAGTTCAACTTGATTATAAACAAAGACGCGAAGTCTACTGTTACTTTTCACCTACAAGACAGTAGGAGAAGAAGACACGGGATTGAAACAAGTAAAGAAAAACAACATGCTTTTCAGTCCAACTCTCGAGCTCCTAAAAATTTTATGGTCAAAAAATTGCCAGTGAAGCCACGGAGTAATATAGAATGGATCTTGAGAAGTGGGTACAAGAATTAAACAAAACAAAAACTTCAAAAGTCATACCGCATCGTAATGAACCCTTCAACTTAAAGCATTTTAACCACTTGGGACTTAGCTGCAGAAAAGCTTCAATTTGGAAGCATTAGACATGGCTTAGCTGTTCTATTTGCCTATTCTTTATAGTACCATGTTTCAATATATCCACACAATGACAGATGGCGAGGATTTTGTTATTTGGTAGAATACACACTTTCGTCACTCATGTGTACTGCTCTTCATGGTATTCTAAGAGCACTGATCACTGTAAAAAAGTTCGGTTCAAGCCATACCTCAACGTAGCTTGTCATCAGAATTCAGAACCACAACCTTCGGCTAATAGATGCACGCCAGCTAGTTAACCGGACTTCCTACAAGGAACATGACACTTCTTTTGCTTCACTGCTAGTTCCAATGCAGATCTAAACGTTACTTCATCTTACCAAAAATATCAGCACATATGTAACTCATAATTGTATAATGCTAGAGTGCTCAATTGTCTGCACCACCTTAGAAACTAGTTCTCTGCCAACTTTGCCGGGCACACAGCAGCTTCTTCAAGGGATAAACTTGAATAGAAGGCGGTACTTAGAAGTTAGAGTTCAGATCTGGCAAAACACCAGACAACATTCAGTTAATTAACCTGTCCCGTTTGTGTGGCACAATCAATGGCATAAATAAAATTTAACACTTCTGTGGCAGAGATTTAGAAAGACTTATCAGCTGTCAGCTGATTGCATTAAACAAATGGAGTCAGAGGGATATCACAACCAAGAGAAGGAGAATACAAATATCCATTTTATAATAATGTAAATCCAATGTTCATAGCAAGCTATTTTCTTTTCCTTTTTCCCTCTGTTGTGAACATCAATAAACAATGAAGCGGGAATAACTTGCTCTGCACCACATTCTAGACGTGGTGTGTGACAGATCCCCATAATGAGTCAATGAAGCCTGTTTGGCAGTTACTCCACTCATGGCTTATTTAAGAATCAGAGCTGATGCAATGATCATCAAATTTGACTTTCTAAAACCAGTTTCATTCTCTTCTGGTTTTGTTTCATTGCCTTCAACCCCTCAACTATTCTTAGAAGATCAGATGACAGATGATTTTAACAGAGCATGGCCTTATGCTACCAGCTTTGTGCTGTTCATTGTGTTTCTTGCATACTGCAAGAAAAGTTCTGGATTAAAGAGGAAGTACAAGTTACCCCCAGGAAGAAGAGGCTGGCCAATCATCGGAGACAGCATTGGCTGGTATAATGCAGTTGCCAGTTCTCATCCTCCTCATTTTGTGGAGCAACAAGTTGAAAGGTACCTGATGCAATTCATTCATAAGATGCTCCAACCTTTCCATGAGAACCTTCATGTATCCTGTAACTTGAGCCAAATACTATTGCATAGAGTCCATTCATGTTAGACAAACTATGCAGCAAAACCTTTACCTTTCCAAACTAAGAAATTATGAGCAGAATTTGTTTTCCAAAGTTAGAAACAAAGAGATTTTGGCATAAACATTTTCAAACAAGGAGATTCTTTATGATGAAAATAACACAGGAGGATTTAGAAAAGTTGCAGATGACACATGGTCATTTATGCAATTATATCCCTGTTCGATAATCAAATACAAATCTAGAAATATAATCAGTTGAGCATACATTTCCCATCACATATGCCCCCGTTTTACGCATGTAATGTAAATTTCTGCTGATGATAATGAACAGGTATGGGAAGATCTTCTCCTGCAGTCTTTTTGGAAAACGGGCAGTTGTATCAGCTGATCCAGCATTCAACCGATTTGTGATGCAAAACGAAGGAAAACTATTCCAGTCGAGCTATCCAAAATCTTTCAGAGACTTGGTGGGTGAAAATGGAGTGATTACAGCACATGGAGAGAAGCAAAGAAAACTCCATTCTATCTCATCCAATATGATGCGGTTAGACAAGCTCAAGGTTCATTACATGCAAGACATACAGATAGTCATGAAACAGATCTTCAGTGATCTCCGTGACAATCAAGTTGTTCTTCTCCAGGATGTTTGTCGAAAGGTGCACTTCATACTGGCTAACTAGTACTACGTTAGAAAAGTCTAATTAAAGCATATCTCGTCTCACATAACTTGTACCAACGCACCCCCACCCCACCCCCGTAGTATTTTTGTTACATGAACTCTTCCCCCATATCCAGCACCAAATCTGTCTTTCATATATGGAAGATTTGGTGCAATAGGCTTTTCAAATATCAAGAGGAACAAGTTTTAGTGCAGTCGAAAACACAATGCAACTCTGCAATAAAAGAATCACTTATACCTGGGACAAGACATACATAAACTGCATGAAGTTAGTGCCACTGTCTAAAAGCTATTTGCTCCATATAAAAGATGCAACTTTGCCAAAATCGAACATGAACCTTATCCCCTTGGTAATGAATATTATAGGTAGCAATTAACTTGATGGTCAATCAACTGCTTGGAATATCTTCCGAGGCAGAAGTGGATGAGATGGCAAGATGGTTCTCTGATTTCGCTGACGGTTGCCTTTCTGTTCCAATCAAACTGCCTGGCTTTGCTTATGATGAAGCAATGACGGTAAAGAGCCGCTTATAATGACATACTTTTAACTTGGACCATGTGTAGATTTCAAATAAGCTTTAACTACAAAGAAGCATGCTTATATAAAAGAAATAATTTCTTTGTTTAAAAGTTTTTGGAATGTTTGGTCTTTAACAGGCAAGGAACAGCATAATAAGCAAGATCAACAAGGTAATAGATATTCATAGACAACAATCTTCTCCAGCAATTGGTAACGGCCTGCTGAAAAGGCTACTAGACGAAGAAAGCTTACCTGATGAAGCAGTTGCGGATTTCATCATTAACCTTCTCTTTGCTGGAAATGAGACGTCGGCCAAAACAATGCTCTTTGCTGTTTATTACCTTTCTCAAAGCCCCAGAGCCATGAAGCAATTGCTGGTAAATTGCAAACATGATTGAACTTCAATTCTTCATATGACATTTTAGAACAAATATATACCATTAGCCTTTTTCACTTACCTTTGCTTTCGATTTATAGGATGAGCAGCAGAGCATTAGAAATAAGAAGGTTGATGGCGAAATGCTTGATTGGCAAGATTATAAAGACATGACCTTCATACAATGTGTAAGTCACCGTCCCTCCAATTCATTTGTTTGCTCTTCAATCTGAAAAAAAATCATTTAGTTCTGCAGCCAGTAAATCACTTTAAAATATTCATAATAAGGACATTTATGGACCATATACACATATCATCATCAAATCAATGAATAGTGATGAGAAAAGCTTCAAATCAGTAATCACTTGGCTGTACTAATAACCTTGTTGATCCATCAACAGGTAATTGATGAAAGTCTTCGACTAGGAGGAATTGCAATATGGTTAATGAGAGAAGCAAAAGAAGATGTAGAATACCAAGGTAATTGCTCTGTTTTGTTTTGTTTTTCTTTCTATCAGCAGCATCTCAGGACAAGAAATAGAATAACATTCCTTGCACAGTAGATGACTAGAAACAAAATCTCTGGCCAATCAATAAGTCGTTTCAAATTCCTACTTGTTCTGCTTTTAGTACTACATAACCGATATTAATCTTATTACATTACTTACAGAGTACATTATTCCCAAAGGATGCTTTGTAGTGCCATTTCTTTCAGCTGTTCATCTATGCAAAGACGTTTATGACGATCCCCTAACTTTCAACCCTTGGAGATGGATGGTTCCAGAGAATCAGGTATGCAAGCTTATCCTAATTTCATAGCACTTCTTCAACTAGTGTATTTCAGATATGTTCTATCTAAAATATACAAGTAATTGCTGCATCCAAAACAGTTCAATTTAACTAATGAAATGCATTATTTGTGTATTGGTATTACCAGGAGAAGAGGAATTGGAGGAGCAGTCAATACTTTTCCCCGTTCGGTGGAGGGGCTCGGTTTTGCCCAGGAGCTGAGCTCGCACGCCTTCAAATAGCATTCTTTCTTCATTACTTTGTCACCACATTCAGGTATTACGTCACCTTTATAACGACACTAATATGTTTCCTAACTAAACCATACATGTAAAGAAGTAGCAAAGGTAATTAATATCTAATTATTCCCATGCTGATGGTATTACTTTTCACTTGATAGGTGGACGCAACTCAAGGAGGATCAAGTGTCTTTCTTTCCATCAGCACGACTGGTAAATGGCTTTGAGATTCAACTGAGGAAAACAACCCATTATACCTTAAATGTCAAGTGTGAAGTAAACTAGTTAGCAGTTTGCAAAGAAGTTATGATATAAAATTCCATATTATTTGTCCCCGTGTATTGATCTGTAAATTACTTGAAGTTCAGAATAATGTTGAGAATGTAAATAAAAATAGTAATAACTGAAACAAAACTACTATGGGTTTCGACACTTCAAAATACATGCAAATGATACTCCTTTCTTTCATTTAGCAGCACATTAGACCAATAACAACAACAAAATCAGACGCAAACAATGTATAAGGCCAAACTAAAGTCGGTAGGAGAGAATCCTTAGGCTTGCACGGTAAAGTAAGATGGTAATCTATTGATGGCCCCCCATGTCGAAGACACAAGTTCTTCATTTTATTTATGAGCACTCCTTCTGTGGGACTCTATGGGACAGTTTGCCAAACAAGGAAATGGTAGGAGCACAAAGTCTCATCCAATGAAACATGTTTCTCCATTTCCGTTTTTCTCATTCTTCACTCAATCAGAAGAAAAGGACCACAAAAAACTAGGACAACAGAAGTAGATTTGTTGCAACCCAAAATGAATAAAAAGGTAGCTAAATGATACTGCAAGGGCTGGAACTTACACTGACTTGACGATGAGAAAATTCTGGATCCTCATTGGTTTGGCTGAAACGGATAATTCAGGAGACGTACTTTTGATCTTATGACCATCTCCTGCCCTAGGAGACATCAACTTCCAAATTGGAAAGCAAAAAACATTGTTTAAGAAAAGCATTGCAGAGAAATACTTCTAAATATTGACAAAAATAACGGAACCTGCAGAGTATATGTTTGTAGTTTACCAATGCAATTTCAAGACTGAACCGGGGCAATAGTTGCCTCCAGCCAGATTGGTTTTCATAAAGTCAAATCCATACCTGAAGATTTGCAGAACTTCGGCAAGCTCAGGATTTCGTCCAGCATGAACTACACTGTTCTGCATGTGTTAACTTTAAGTATTCCAAAACATAAAACAGAAATAATGTCTCAGTTGATGAACCTCAAGCACAGAGCTACTAATCATATCACCTATATGATCTACTCAACTCACTGAAGATCATGCTGATAGCATCAGTCATCAGCAGAAGACTGCAGGTCATTATTTTGTCTACAGACGGTTCAAGTACATAATCACAATAGTGCAACCTCTATTCATCCTTAACTCATTGGTGCCATTTATTCTCAGAAACAATCGTGAACTCTGCCACTTTATTCTCTATATTTCTCGTTCTCATGGCCGAAACAAGTTAATGGAGAGACAAAATGATCACTTCTTCCATAGTGCTTGTTGATTTTAAGTGACTCGGCAACAACAAATCTTCATCAGTCACCATAACAGCAACCATGGCAATAAGGTGAGCTGGCTAAGAGAATAGCGTGCATGACATAAGTTAGAAGCAACCTTGAAATATGGAGGACCTCATATTTCCTTTGAGAGATAATGTAGATTCTAACATCAGAGAACAAACGACTGATAATTGCTTTGGGTGAGTTTTGTACCAGGCATAGAGAAGTTCCAGAAACCATCTAAAGTCACGCAACCAACACTTCATCTGTTCCAGTGAAATCTCACATACTCTACTTTCGCATACCAGTCACGTTGACCAAAATTACAAGGACTACCATCTGCTCAACCCTTTTGTTACAACAAACAAAGTACAAACAATGCAATTGAGCCAATGACAAAAGTGATCAAGTACAGCAGTACAAGCAAGCAATGTTGAGAATTTTCCCATTATTAGTCTAAAAATATTACACGAATTGGATTGTTTCAATCAAACAAACATCAGCTACAAATAGCACTCAGAAGCCTAAATAACAGCACTGGAAATTGCAATTATCAATACCAGCACCATGGACAGAAAAAACACAACTGAGATGATCAACAACAGAATGCTAGTCCAAGGCGATAATTTAGTGACTGGGGATGTCTGCATTCGGCTCTTCAGCAAACAAAACAAGCAACCGACCAAAATAAACAACATAAGTACAACTGAAGAGGGCGATGCAACAAACTGGCTCACAATACTGAAAACGAGCAGCATTCCATAAATTCATTCAGCAAGACCAGAAAACAATAAATCACACTACTAAACCCTGCTTCAACTCAATTCAATTCGCCTCGCCTCCATCGGACGATTGAGGAGGAGCAGGACTGGAAAAAGAAGCTAGCAAATTAAGGTGGTGTCCCTGTACTTGAGCAATAGGCAAGTAATTACCAACCCTCGCAGCCGAAGCTTCCCCTATCACACCCATCGTCTGCTGGTGATGCTGCTGTAAGAACCTCAACGATGCCGCATGCTGCTGCGAATTACCATTACCAACCATCATTTCCGATGGAGGAGCAGCAAAACTCCACACCTGCCCAAAATCAGTCCTGGCAGGCAACGCCCAAAATCCTCCACTGGAATCCTTGGTGAGCTGGTGCGGATGATGATGCTCATCCTCCTCCGCTCGAACTCGTTTCCCCAAAATGAAAGGAGTCGGAGCCGAAAGCGGATGCGAAAGCGCGGACGACTTCTGGTCAGTAATAGCCGGAGAAACTGATGAGAAAGAAGCCGGAGTCGTACCAGTACCAGTAGCAGCAATAATCGAAGGCTCAGCCTGCCGTAGCAGCCACTCAATCGTCTGGCCGTCGGACTTGTGACCTAGCTCCCGAGTGAGCTGGAAAACCCTAGCCGCGCAGATAATCGGCATGCGGATACGCCGCCCTCTCCCGTCCACCTTGCTGTGTCGGTCCTTCGCCGGTGGCTTCTTCACCACCAAAGCGGCGGCGGCGCTACTTCCGTTGGTGGAATTCGACTTCGTCGGGTCTATAATCGCTCCTCCTCCGCCATTAGCGCCGTCAGCAGGTGGCGATGACATTTCCACTTAGGGTTGCAGCAAAGTGGCAATGAAGCTACCAACAGCAACAGTAGGAGTGTAGTGAGTAGGTTTTGGAAGTTTGTGTTGACTGAATTAGGGTTTAGAAGGTGAGAAAATTGGGGATTATGGAGAATTTGATGAGTGGAGTTTCAGGAGGGAAGGAGGAGGAAGAGCAGAGTAATGATTGAGGGGCAAGAGCTGGTGGAGACAGAAAGAGGGCACATGGGGGTGGGTCCCACTTTCGCTACGGACTCCAGGCTACAGTAGTGTTTCGGCCTTCAGCTAGTCTCACTCTCTACAGTTCATTGATATCCACTCAATTATACTCCCACCGAAGTTCATTGATATCCACTCGTTTTATCCACGTTTTATCCACCGTGCTCCATGTTGTAATGTAAAATATTTTAAATGTTGTACTATAATTATATTACATAGATTATATGTTGTGGCGACATTAACCATTAAATTTAAGATTGAAATATACAATAATTAATATAGTTTAAAAAGTTTAAGGTTGAACGAATAAAATATAAAGAAAAATAAATAAAGTATCAAATGGAGAAAATTTTCATCTAAGTGTCATAAGTTGAGATTCATACGAACATAAAAGGAATGCGGGGTTTAAGAGCCAAGAGGGGAGGATATTTGATTTTGAACACCATCCAATTATAATATGTGACATTTGATTTGGAGTGATGGGAGTGTAGCAAATAAAATTGCACAAGTGATAATTTTATTGAATTGAATATTTGAGTACAATCTTTATTACAAATTCTTTGATTCTAGTCTTTTAAAGCGGCAAACTTGAATCTTCAAATTCTTCGTTTTAGGATTTGCAACTTCAAAGTTGAGGAAAACATTGATTCAAGGGCTTCTTAACTTGATCTCAGATTGAATTGTGAACTTGAGAGTGTTTGAGACGAACGATGACGAACTTCTTGGGAAATTGATGAACTCCACGAAGAACAGACATCCCACAAGTATAAAAAAAGATATAGAAAAGACACAAACAAGTCCTTCCTTTCGTTCTAGACTACTCGATCCTCTTCTCAGATTGCACGTCGCGAGATTCGGCATTTGATCTTCTTCAGAGGAAATTAGGCTTTTGAGGAACGTTTCTCTAAGGGTTTTGGCTTGATCTTGGATCTAACGTGGCTTTTGGCTTGAACTTGGCGAAGAACTTCAAGAACTTTGACCGGGCTTTTGCAGGGCTTTTGGATTTGATCTTCCTTTGGCAGTAGTAGATCTTCCAATAACGTTTCTCCACGTGCGCATGGGCTTCTTCTTGGATGCTTGCTGAAACGGTGACTTCCTTTCAGTTTCCGAATGAACTTCTTGAATGCTTGCCAGAACTTCAAGGCGGATCTTGATAGGATGAGAAGATTCTGGGTATAGAAGGAGAGCAAGTATAGAACTTGATAATCCAGCTGATGTCAGGAATTATCAGCTCACCAGGGATAGAGAACCCAGAATCAGATTCTCAACTACAGATCCCAACATGGTGTATTTTGCTCTAAATGTTGCTGAAGATGTTGATTGCTA
>JAYMSR010001276.1:0-10584 GCA_036897825.1 Plantago rigida | reverse complement strand
ATCCAATGATTCTCGGTCAGCTGGAAAACTGTCCTCGCCTGTTAGTTTTTTAAAAAAAAAGGATTTTCCGTTGCTAATGGAAAATCAGTCTTTTTATTAGACTATCTCTTTTTTTAGTTAATCTTTTGGCGGTACCTTTTGCTAGGTCTTTGGATCTCTTTAATTGCCACTCTTCATTCATTTACGGGCTCGACCAACGCATGTGCTTTATCTGTAGCATTTTCAACCTTTACCATGACCAAATAGCAATTAACTTGTATTAACTGGCAATCTAGTATTGTTGTCAAACTTGCCATTCGCTATTAACTTTGGTAAGTAGCTTGTTTTGATTTATCATGATTTCCTCGGCTAGTAGATTCTAATTTCTCTCTCTCGGTCAATCAGTTATCCTATTCAGCCAAATGAAGACAGCTTGTATCCTGCTTCACTTTATTATTCTCGGTTCACTCCCTTCAGCCAGCAAAGCTATATCGAGGCACCAGTAGAGCGGAAGCATTTAACAAAGAAGTGTGTTCTCTCTCTCTCTCTCCCCCAAAACAAACAAACAAACAAACCCACCTCTCTCTCCCTTCTGGGTTATTGAATTAACATCTTAATGTGCAGGCCTAGGCATCAGTATCCTATTCCTAGCTCAGTATGGGGAAAAAAGAAACCTGGTGGAGGTGGCATGAAAAAGAGGCAAGCTGTTGTTTAATTTTTATCTGTCAGTTACTTATTACATCCTTTTTCCCTGTTTGGCCTCCAGTACTTAATCTGTTCGTTTAATGTGTGCTAGGGATAATGATTTACATAAATTGCTCTTTATGCCAAATGGACTGCCTGATGGAACTGAACTGGCTTATTACGCCAAAGGAAAGGTTGTAATTTGATCTGTTTTGAATCTTTTGATATCATTGTTGCATATGGGAGCAATAGTGGATAATGAGAATTTTTTTTGTACACACAGAGGATCCTTGGGGGGCACAAGCAGGGAAATGGTATATTCTGTAGTTGCTGTAGAACAGAGGTAATATATTGATCTTTCTGCTTTATGTGTTGTGTCTTGATGAACCTCCTTCCTGGAAAAATATCCTTTTGACTTGTGTTGTTACTTTCTTTCTTATAACAGATCAGTCCTTCCCAATTTGAGTCTCATGCTGGTTGGTCAGCAAAACGTCAACCGTGAGTTTACTTTACAGGACAAGACCAAGTTAACATAATTCATATTCTGACTATTTTCTCTTTTTTACTGCAGATACCGTCATATTTATACATCCAGCGGCCTGGCACTTCATGATATTGCTTTGATGTTAGCAAATGGTCAAAGTATCATTTCCAGTGGCCATGATGATATGTGTGCTGTGTGCGGAGATGGAGAGGAACTTGTTCTATGCAATGGCTGTCCTCGAGCTTTTCATGCAGGTATATTAGAAATTCCCCTGCTTCAATCTTTCCTTCTCTTTCTGGTAGTTCCAGTTATATATCTTGTGGTCTTGGCTTGGTTTCGGGAAATTCTTTATACTTTTGAGAAGCAATAAGCCATGTCCAGAACGGTATAAAATTTTGCATGTATATTATTCGCCTAAGAATATTTGGTGCACTGTAGTGACTAGGGAGAAGATCCAGATATGACTATTGTCTTCATTTCCCTCCTAACCATTTATTAGAAAATGAGACCCGGCTAGTATCTTCTAAACTTGACCACTTGTCTGTTGAGTTGAGTTGGGTGTGTCTTAAAGTGCATTATCAAGCTTTGTGTCTTCTGAAGCCTCTGAAGTTGAAAAGACTAGTCCTGTAAAGAGTAGCTAAATTCACAGCTTTTTTCCCCTCCTCATTTGAAGCTCCATCTCACTTAAGTTTCAGAACAATAGACTGCTATAGGGGTTCACTGTTTTGCTGTTTAGCCATTCCAATTTGTTGTGGCAGCAATGTATAGTTCTTTTTTGCGTTCATTTTCTTTTTGGTGTTGGGAATGTCTCGTTTTTAGTATATTTTTTTTACAATTACCGCATTCGTACCAATCTTTGAGTGGCTGGTAGCAATTGAGCGTAATTTTGGTTAATCATGTGGGATTTCGTGTAGGTTGTTTGGGTTTGCAGTGTCTTCCTGCCAATGCTTGGCAATGTCCATACTGCATTGACAAATATGGTACTGGCTGTAAAGCTCCTGGGGAGTCGAGACCTATCATTGTACGGTTTACAAGAGTAGTCAAAGCACCAGAATATGAACCGGGTGGTTGTGTTGTTTGCAGGTCTGTTGCATTTGTTGGATTCCAGCATTTTTTTAATGAATGTAGAGGTTGCTCGGATGTTTAGTCTTGTTCTTAGTATATTGGAGTTCTGAGTATTAGTTCAGTTGTCTCGTTGTATGGTGATATCTCTGCTTGCTTTGTCCTATATCTTGTTTGTTGGAGGTGGGTTACTGTTATTGTTTGTGTAGGGAACTACTAAATAGTCACCAAGTTTTCCACACCTTTCCTTATCCTTCTTTGATTGCTTTTAAGGGTCCACTCTTAATTAAGTTTTTTGTTGGTGCTAATGAGGGGATGACTTGATGGTTTAGAGGGCAGATGTGCTTTGATGATAGTATCTCACCACTGACCTACATAATAAAATGCAGATCAAACATACCTTGTTCAGAGTACAATAAGCATTGTGCATACATACATCTAGTGGTTTATCTGGAAAAGGTCTTAGATACTGGTCTAGTAGTGTCTACGAAAGATTTTGGAGTATGTGTAGTGCACTTTGAGTTTGGAGTGGCCCGAATACTGAAATTGCTTATTGGTTGTTTGCTAGAGTTTTGGTTTTTCAATTATAAGAATGTGCATTTTAACCCATCTTTTGTTTCTTTCTTTCTTTTCATTCCTCACAACTCGACTGTTTCCTTACATATGTAGGTCGCAGGAGTTCAGCGCTGCTAATTTTGATGATAAGACCGTGATAATTTGTGATCAAGTAATACCTAACTCGTCGATGAATTTTGCAACTGTCTTTCAATTAATTTATTTTGCTAATCAGACGTTCCTTGTGTAGTGTGAGAAGGAATATCATGTTGGATGTCTGCGTGAATCTGGGATGTGTGATCTGAAAGTAAGTCTCCTGTTCTTTTGTATGTAAGATATTAGAAACACATAACAATCTTAATATCTAATTGGTGCTGTTTTATTTCTACAGGAACTTCCGGAGGATAAATGGTTTTGCTGTGATGCCTGCGACAAGATTTATCGCACACTCCAAACTCTAGCCTCTAGTGGACCTGAGATGATTCCAGATTCTGTTTCATCTGCATTATTTAAGAATCATCCAGCAGCTGGTCTAAGTTATGAATCTAACAATGACATCCAGTGGTGCATCTTGAGTGGAAAAAGTCGCTCTCCAGGGCACTTATTTCTACTTTCCCGAGCTGCTGAGATCTTCCGTGTAAGCTCCTTTATTCTAAATGTTTGCTTGTCTTTTGCTTAATTTTGTTAGAAAGCACCGTCTATTGTGGTCAACTGGTCACCTCCTCGTTGTTATATTTCTCCTCCTCCCTGATGTTGATGGTCTTTGGAATAACTAGATGACTGAGAACCTCCTTAATTGCTGTTACTTTATTGTGTGATAGTTTGTGACTACTTTTTGTTTCGAATAAAACTAAACACACCGAAAGTGCCAGAAAACGTACATTTTTAAAGGGGCATACCCCCTACAATGACATACTACATGGTTCACCTGACTGCATGATTAAGCTGCCTAGCGTTAGCAGTTAGCACTGCAAATTGTCTTGTCTGAAATGGATTTTGGTGCCGACTGCCTTCAACTAGCTGCTTCTTGGTGATGAGGACTTTATTTTGACTTGAGCAGGCTAGTGGAGTTTCTAGAGAATGATATGTCCAGTGTTATGAGGATTATATCTCGTTCCATATTAGATGTGGCTCTTTTTGCCTCTTTGCAGTTGACCATACTCCCTCCTGTTTTAAATCTAAGACATTCTAGCCTTTTCAAACTTCAGGAAAATAAATGACATTCAAGGTATTTATAAGTTATGTAAAAAATCAATTTTTACCCTTCAAAGTATTTATAAGCCTTTTCAAACTTCAGAAAAAATCCATTTTTGCTCCTAATAAGTTATGTAAAAATCAATTTTTACCCTGGAAGAAAAAATGTTCCTTAATTGTTGTGCTAAAACTAGGATGTCTTGTATATATAATAGGAGGCTGAGGGAGTAGCATATTTATCTGCTTCAACTCTTTGCAAACACCTGCCGGATTCTCTTACACTTCACAAGCCACTTTTACCTGATTCTGCTTCATTTAAGCATATTCTCTTACAAGTACAAACAACTTTTGTTCGTTAGATTATCTTGGCTGCTAGGGTAGACCCGAAAAGCTTTTGGCTGCCTATAAGAGCGCTCGGAGTTTACGTGATAAGCTCATGTCCAGCATATCATGTTTAAGTTTTACTTTAACTTAAGGATTTACTAGAGGTTTACAGTTCAGTTCATAATGCGTGGGATCTAGATACGTCTTTTAAGCATGTGGTGAATCATATCAATGTCATTCTAACACAGATTACTTTTACAGGAGTGCTTCGATCCTATTATTGCTGCATCGGGTAGAGATCTGATCCCTGTAATGGTGTACGGGTAAGCTGCTGCTATTACATCTTTCCACTCTATTTTGTAGTTATCAAGCATCTGCTGACACCGGTTTCCTTCATATTTATATAATGGTTTCTAAAAAAGTTACTTCCGAGTTTCCTGATATGTTTCATCTAAGCATTTGTGCTGTAGCCATGTGGGATCTTCCTGTATTTATTTCTCTAAAGGCATTGCTAAATTTGATAATTAATTACTGGCGGACCATCAGTTGCTCAAAGTTCAAAATGATTTGCTATTGGGATTGGAAAAGAGCCATATCCATATGTGAGATGGTCCGCACACTAATTTCACCTTTCCATACCCAAGTAGCTTCACGTCATCTGCCTATTGATCTCACTCATGACCGATGCTCGGACTACTCCATCCTATTGTCTTTGATTATATGCTACCCATATACTCAGCAGTATATGCTTTTGGCCTTGTAGAAAATGTATTTGCATGGGTCCCTGTACTGTTCGTATGTTCCTTTGGTCATAATTCTATCTGTACATCATGTTATGTATTTCACGGATGTGTGTAAATGGAGTGTAACACATAATCTGCAACCATGTTCATTCTTTACGCACTTCATTTAGCTCGAGGACCTTGTCTTAGTTCCTTTTCTATTCTCTTAAATGTATCCCTTTAACTGTTCTGCAGGAGAAATATATCTGGGCAGGAATTTAGTGGAATGTACTGTGTGGTTTTAACTGTAAAGTAAGTAGAAACCCTCTTGACCTCGTCGTTCTATTTTTTCTTCTGATCTATATACCAAAACCAAATGTTTTCCGTCAAATTGAGTCTTTATATGGATGCAGGAATATTGTTGTATCAGCTGCCCTACTGAGGATATTTGGCCGCGATGTTGCTGAACTTCCTCTAGTGGCTACAAGTAGAGAAAATCAAGGAAAGGTAATCCCATGAAATATTCTTATTTGTTTGTTCTATTCTAACTTGCAATAACTTTCTTTCACTTCAATTTTTTTCCGTTTAATTCTCAACCTCACCAAATGTCTGTGTATGGCACTGTCATGATTGAGTCTTAGAGTTCAAGTCTGTCTGTGTATGGCACTAATTACAAAAACGTCCACTAAAAGGCTAACAGAGGCATATTTTTTCACTAATTGTTTCTCACGAGTCACAACTCACGAGTATGAACTGATTAGGTTCTGTTCTCTTCATCTGAAAAATCATTAATTTCAGTTCAGATCTGTTCAGCTTTGCCTAGTTGTTTTTATACTACAAATAAGTTCAGATCAGATCAATTCTGTCCAGACGAAGAGAACAGAGCCTTGGTGGGCTGTTGATATACTTATGTTTCATTTAGTTGGGTGCATACTGTGCCAGCTGTTACGGAACTGAAAACAAGATTTTTTATTTTGACAAGGGCTGCATTCTTTATTCTTCTTCCAGGTCTGGCTATTATGACTCTTTTAGCTTGTGTTTGATTGGAAATGGGTTTTCTTATTTTTTCTTTTGATAACCTGTTAGTAGATTAGGTTATTAGCTGCCCGTCTAATAAAAGTAGGAAGTGCAAAGAGCAACTTAAAGGAGGGCCAGTTCATGCTGCAAACTATCAAGAGTTTACTGATGTTACTGGATGCTTTTGCAATTTTTCTTTTTGTCAAGTAACCTATTTTAATATATCTCATTCATAATTCATGAATATGAATGCTTATATGCAGGGTTATTTTCGAGCATTGTTTTCATGTATCGAGCGGTTTTTGTTATCTATGGATGTGAAAAACCTGGTACTCCCTGCTGCAGAGGAAGCTGAACCCATGTGGACTAAGAAGCTTGGCTTCAGGAAGACGAGCAATGAGCAAGTAAGTATCAACCTATTCATAGGTTGTCTTTGGTGGAATGTTCATCTTTATGTTACTTACCGCAAAAGTTCTGTTGGTACTGAAATAAATAGTGAAACAAAAAAAAAAGAAATAAGCAGCTGAGCTGAAACATAAAGCCGGCGTATCAACTTTTGCTTAGTGAAACATATCAAGTGTAATTACTGAGTTGTAAGAAATAGCAGCCGCCTGCATACATAATGATTGGTGATTGCTTTGGCATCTTGGTGTCGAATTTTTTTATGGTCGCGTACAAGTAGTCCCTAGGAATTTATGAATATGGCAAGGGTTATTCTGGAGGAAGTTTATAGTAGAGCTTTTGGTAACACTTGTTCATCCCCATCTGCATCTAAAAAAACCATTAAAGACATTTATGAATAAGAAAGTGTGGACTGTCTGCAAAACGATGGTGGAAGCAAATCATGAGTTTGTGCTGTTTATAAATGACATAATATTACTTCTAACAAACCTCATACTGCCAGTTTGCCTGTTCAAACTTCAAACTGAGACAAAATTTCTTCTCCTGCAAATTTATTACAATTAGATGCTATACCTGCATGTTATTATCTACTACAAATAGTATTGACATGTTGCTCAGATGCAGTTCTTATGGGAGTCTAGAGTCACTCATTAGTATTGAAAGTGAGGTCCTTTTGTTTGCCTTTCCATGTTTTGAATCTTTAGCTGATGGCACAATGCCTTTCTGTGTAGATGCGCAAGTACACACGCGACCTTCAGTTAACAATTTTCCAGGGAACGTCTTTGTTACTTAAGGAGGTCCAACAGTGTGCAGAATGATGTATTGATTCCCAGAGTCGGGATCCTCACATTGACTTGACACACCTTGAGGGATGCCTGATGCGGAGACTTATTTGGAACAGGCAGCATGGAGTGGCGTCCTTTCACTTCCAGGTTGCAAGGAGTCTGCATTCCATACATGATGGTAATTCGGAACCAGAGATAATTATGCGAGGCAAGTTCATGAATGTGGAAGAAGCCGTCTCTTCGTGGGACAGCATTATGGTCTTCGCCCAAGAATTAGTCAGATGTGAGGCTCCAAATGATTTTGGCCTCCTTTTTTGTCACCATTGGCGTTTGATCTTTTAGCCTTAGAACTGGTTGTCAGCGCGATGTACATGGCTCCAAATCTTCCAAGCATGCTGTCCTTTTATAATGCATGCATGATGAAATTTCTGTTCATACATTTCTTTTCTAAATCTGTAATAAGGTAATAAGCTGTACAAATGATAGATTTTCTTTTCTATTTTCCGAATTTCCCGTGAGAGGTCCAGATGGCATCTAATTGCTGAAGTTACAACAGATACTGTATCGGTTTTGTGAAGTTGATGCAAGTGGGATTGTCATGAGATTGTTGAAAGTTTTGTTTATCAAACAATTTTGATGTTTAGAGATGCAAGGAGCATATATACTCATCCTTTAGCAAACTCTTGTTCTGCTATTAAATCTTTTGCTTTTTCAATCTCAATCCCTCTGTGGGCATGCAACTTTGAATTATTTCAAGTAAAATACATATTATGGGGCATGGCAGATTTGTTCTGTTCTCTAAAGCACACGCTCCATAGTAGTACTACTCTATATGCCGAATTCAGCTAGCAAAAGTATGTTATGATTTTTTTTATATTTATCAGATATTGCGGAATGTAGTACTATAATATAACCGTTCCAATTCACTTAAAGGATCTTTACTCTAAAATTAAGTGGCTGGCCCTTTCTTTTTAAATTGCTTTAATTTTCCTGTTTTTCTTTTTTAATTAATAATTCAGGAGTAAAATTAACTGGAATTTTGATCATCAAAATACAAATAACCTAGCCCGATACATTGAAATTGGAGACTTGAGTGAGAATGGTTCCGGCAGCTGGGAAGTTGACCAACCTCGATCCAGTGGTCTCGCGTGTATCTAATTACTGACTCCTAAATCCCAAAACCGAAGGGTTTTAGAAGTCACTAGGGTTCTTCATCTTTGATCCTTAAACCCAATTGATCGATACTTCTCCAGCTTCAAAGCCCTAATTTCACAATATTGAATCTGCAACTCTTTAATTGCTAATTTTATTGGACAAAATGGCGTTCATTTCTACTTTTCGTCGCGTTTTAGGAGGATCTTTAACACCTTCGCTGAATATCCGCTCGCAATTCGCTTCGATCCGCCTAATTTCCACTCTCCCTACTCTCACCAGCCCCAAGCTTTTCGTCAGCGGTATGTGTATTTGAGCTCCATCTTTTTTGTAGAAATGATCTAGTTCATCTTTTTTCTAGGAAAATCTGTAGCTTGTTGAGTTGATGTACAGTTAAATAAAGTAGCAAAAAATAAATTTGATAATGGGAGTATAGTATGTGTGCTGTTGAATTTGATTCATCTAGAAATGTTGTCTATGCTCACAAGTAGTAGAAGAATCTTGTCGGTTTTATCAGGTACAATCTACACTTAGTTGCACCTACACAGATGGTCTTTGGGATCAGTCTCCTTGTTTTTGCTCCTGAGAGGGTTACATATGGTTGATTGCTAAGTGGCCTCTAGTTTAAATAGGAAATGCTCATTTCATCATTTAACATAATCTGGATGATTAGAGTGGACATGAAACAGAGGATAGTTTTTGTCAATTAGAGGACAAATTACGTCTCTGACACACCGTCCGTGGATCTAGTTTCGGTTCATGGTTACTATGTTCTTAATTTGTGATATGCCTGCATTGTGATAAAAAAATATTGTGCTCCTTATCCCTGTGAGGATAGATATATGATATTCGGTGGCCTACTAGATCTTGTCCAAGTATACCATATGCCTGTTTGCCTCAAGGTTGATTAAATGTGTATTGATGATAAAGTCTTTGGTACGAGCTTGTGGAGATTGGATATAGGACATAATAGAGGCTTACAGGTTATATTTGGTTGTCTAAGTAATTTTGAAGTCTGAATATTGTTTTTGGTGCGCGTAAAAATTGAGACCTGGTACATAGAGGGCTGGCATGATTAGCTATAGGTTTCTGCTTTCTACTAAGCTCCATTCTGCATATGAGATTATCCGTCATACTGACCAATGTTGCATTTATTTTTCTTAATTCAGGTCTTTCAAGAAGCACTACTGATGAGAACCTGTACAATGCATTTCTTCCGTTTGGCAAGCTTCGCGAGGGTAAAAAGAAATTCCCCTCCGTTGATAAACAACTGGTGAATGGTTTTCGTTTCCTTTAAATTTTCACCACTGTTAATTTATGCGGTTTTTGTTGTGCAGCAAAAGTGATACTGGATAAGAGTTCTGGAAGATCAAAGGGATTTGGTTTTGTTACTTATGAAACTGTGGAAGAAGCTGAGAAAGCTCGTGAGGAAATGAACGCTAAATACCTTGATGGCTGGGTAATTTTTGTTGATCCAGCCAAGCCAAGGGAAGCTCAGTCTCCTCCCCCACGCCCTTACTCAAATTTCCAGTCAGACCCACCCTCAACCGGAACAGGTTACACAACAAACAAGACTGTTGGATGGAGCGGCTAATGAAGGGTGCAGACCATTTGAGGCCTGTGCAACGTATGACTGGCTCAGAAGAAGTTCATTTCTTATTAGAACGGAACCTATTAATTTTAGGAACAGTGGAGATTGTAATGTTAGGCGTTTCTGCTGTTTATTTTGAGTTGAGAATTATGCACCAACAATTTGATGTAATGGGTCACATATACTATGTAAACATCAAGTTCAGAAGAAATGCTTCAGCGTGATGCTTCTATCTCTTATGGTTAACAAGTTCGCGCTAAATGAGTCGAGGAACTTGAAGACTAATATCTACTCGACTACTTCATGATAAACTTTTGGTTGGTTGTTTCGGCACAACACCCTTAATTACAGCCCATATAAGTTTTACGGCCCAAATTTGACAGCAAATACCAGTTTTACAGTCCAAATTTTGATAGCTCATACTCCCTCCGTCCCAGTTTCATCCTCCCGCATTCTATTTTGGTCCATATCAACTCCATCTCCCCATCCCTTAAATGAAAAACTTATCTCCTAATTTATACACTATCCCTCATACTTAAATAACTATTTATTATGCTTTATAAACTATATTTTCTACTTTATCACCATTTATCTTACTTTATTCACTTTTTTTTTAAATCTTGTGTTCGGATC
>JAYMSR010001275.1:0-10588 GCA_036897825.1 Plantago rigida | reverse complement strand
CCCGTGAGATCTCAAGATCCAGATTTAAGGTGATCTAGCATCAAACATCATTAACCAAAGTGTCGGCTTGCATATTTGTTCCATAAAAGACAATGTAAGAAAAAGACAATTAAAGTCATGTAGGGGCACGGCCCAATTACAATATAATTTCTGTTCTAGTGTACTACTGTTGATAATAATATTGGGCCTGGCCTATACGGAGCAAGGGAATGGTGATCGTCCATCCCATTCTATAAAATAATGTGATTCCTTCAAATTTAAATAAAAATAAAAATGGTTTTAATATAATAAATTTATAGTGAATGTTAATAAAGTGACTGAATTGATTAATGTGTAAAGTTATTATATGTAGATTTTCAAACAGTAAGGTGACGACTGATCAACTATTAATCACCTTATCTTTCATCTTATCAACTCATTTTGTCAAACATACACTAACTATTGCAGTCCTCGAGTTAGATTCTAACTTCGTTTTATATAAAAGTGAAAAACTAGTTGGGCAGCCGAGTAAACTAAGTCACAACTTGACACATGACATGACTTATAAGAGGAAACTCTTGAAAATTAGGCAGTACTTTTGAAGAACCTGGGAGTGTTTGATGCAATTAACCAAGTCTCTTTAATTTGTGTCCGTTGTTGCCATTTTCAGTGTCTAATTAATCACAAAGTTTGCTGACCCCGTGATAAGATAAGAAAATTAAGTAAAATACTATAATGTGCGTGAGTTGTTCATAATTCTACGGTAATCATTATTGCATTTTGCCATTTAGTACTAGCATCCCATCTCTAGCCGACCTTAATACATTAAAAACTTAAAATTATCTCACTTCTCTATAAGTAAAGAATATGGTTCACATGTTCAATCATTACACATAAAACATGCATTTTGCGGCATTACACCATATTATAAATACCGTCGATTTATGAGATACTTATAGGCCAGCCCCAAAGTAAACTTTATATCTAATATCCATGGGGTGATACAACTAGACGTTACAAAAAACTTGGAAAAGTTGGCATGATTGTGTCTAACTAACCCCTCCGATCCTTAGATCATCAATGCTAAACTTTGAAGAAGATAGATTATGAAATGTTGGAAGATAATACGATAGGCGAAAGTGTTTTGGAATGACAATACCCAGCAGCTATTAGCAAGTGCACATAAATAATGGAGTACTCCAGTACTAGATTAGAGGATATCATATGAGCATTCAACTTGATAATAAGGGATGGAAAAAGTTACAACTCGTATTGCATGTGCCACCCAAAGATTTTGCATCTTTATTCTATCTTTTTAGCCGATTAACTGGTCACTAGTGGTGACTAATGTTCCCCCCCCCCATTCCGGATCCTCTCCACCATAGCCACCTCCACCACCACCGTCACCGCCTCCAAAACCATCACCAGCGTTGCGTCCTATGCCACCACCAGCACCTCCACCGCCGCCTCCGCCTATACCACCACCAGCACCGTCACCTCTGCTGCCACCTTTACCACCACCAGCACCGCCTCCTACGCTGCCTCATCCGCCTATACCACCACCACCAGCACCTCCTCCAACGCCACCACCAGCACCGCCTCCGCCACCAAATCCTCCACCAGCACCGCCTCCGCCAAAGGTTTCTTTCTCAATCCTTCGTCCTTCCAGTATCACAAAGAAGCATACTAACATAATAGTAAGAAACAATGCAGCATTATTAAAAGGCTTCCCCATCTTTTACTCAAAGCTGTAATGTAAGAGGAATCCTGAATTAGTAACTGTATCTTGCTGTGAAGAGGATGAAATGCATGATGGAGGATATAAATAGGAAAAGATTGTGCATGCCTCATTAATGCATGCAGTTGGGATGGAGACTTTGTCCCTGTATTAAGCTAAAAAGCATACAAATTTGTCAAAAGCACGATTGACCTTGGCACATTCTCATCGTGTAACCGTGGTAAATTTTCCCATTCTACTACCACCCAACTCTCAACCGCCTTAGATCCATGTTGCTGCAGTCATCTTCACTAAACATGGCTATATTTCCCCTGAAAAGGAAATCATACTTCTCCAAGCTTTTGAAAATCACACTTTTGAACATGCGGCAACGTCGTCTCGTGTTGAAAGATATACCACAACATTTAATGTAGGTGTTGAAAATATTTGACCATTCACACTCATCATTGCAAATTTGCAACACCTGTAGAAACTTTAACATCACAGCTAAATGCTGGTAAGCTCTACTCCACAGGTCTGTTTCTGTGGATCCACATCAATCACACTGATATAAATCTAAACAGAATATATCCAGAAAATTGAAGAGTTCTATAGAAAAAAGCATGAGGTAGTTCTAAACAGAAAAGAAATAGATAGATATCCAGTAATTATAAGCCTTTTGTGAAACACAAACATAAAAAAATACCATAAGCATTAAAGCTTTTAAAAGTTACTGTAAATAAGCTACAGCTCTTGTTTTCCCCTCAATAGACAGGAAATATAATCATACACTCAGGTATTACAGAACTATACAATGTCAGCTCAACTATATTTTTAGGTGCTGTTTCTCCCTGGTTCTTATTTAATTTGTACTTGATGTTTATCTAGGAAACTTATGTACCCCTCTCGCAGTTCTGAAATAGATATATCACTGTTTGTTTCACATGCTTACAATTTCACATGAATGAATATATAGAAGCTTGACACGAGCAACCATGAAAAAGTGGCTAAAATCAACAAGGTATTTCTGCCAGTAAATACAACACAACTTTTGCAAATAAATTACAAGGTTTACATGAAAAGCATCAATGAGTTTGGAGACAAATAATACACTGAAAGTACTTGTTCTTCACCTCAACAGTTCAAAATGGTGAGAGAACACAGCTCAGAGGTGCCAATTTGTCAGGAAAGAAGGCGAGACATAACTATGAGACTAAAGTCTTTCATTTCCAGGTGAGGTGATAAATAAGCAAAGCCATTGATATATACACGGATACAGGTTATGGTGAGAGTTTGTGTGAAAAGAGATGGAGAACACATTTAAAAAGATGCTAGAGGACCAAATATTACATTTCTTACATGAGAACAGTCATGGTACATGATACATCCATAACTACAACAGGAGTGGTTGTGCACTTGGAACAAAATCAAACCTTGAGCGAGGAGGATGAGTCCTTTCATCGTGAAGAACAAGCACCTCTAGCGTGCCTGACTCCCTCATCCAGGCAGCGACGCCAGCTCCTGTTGATATAAACCTTCCAATATTACAGTTGGCAACCCGAAATGGGGCACCGATGTTGATGAGGAGAGCTTCAACAGTGCGCTTGAGTGCACCATCGCCTACTACTTTGCTGTGCTTGCCCCACCCCGTTAAAATGCTACAGGTTTTACAAAGTCACAGGCTTGCTTAGTAATTAATTCTATTGAAAATAAGATAAAATATAATAGTGATAATTTCAAAGAGAAGACAAGTACCTTAGCAGCTTTGGCAACTCCTGGCCTTCATAAACAATAGACCTTATGTTGAGCAGCCACGCATGAACCATGGCCTGTGCAGCACCCGAAGACATGAGATGCAAATCTAGGCAAGATGATGACCATGTGTTTTCCCATACTTCACGGCGTTTCCCTTCAAGTACAACAAGTTGTGCACCTTGCTTCTGCAAAATGAACAAAGAGAGAATTTCAAAACTTCTCTAGATTATTATCCATGACTCTTTTAATTCCAAGTATACAGGGCCAGCTCACAGGATGAGGGAGTTAAGGCGCCTTAGGTCACAAAGTTTGACCTTTAAGGGCTTTATGCATACAAAATAAAATGAAAAGATAGAACAACTTTCAAGTTATGTTACATATTTGTAAAACTGTTCTTCCATCAACCACCACACACACACACACATATATATAATATATCCCTACAATTGCATTATATATACCAAAAAAAGTTTAAAACCAAAGTTACCACAAAATATTCTACGCAAAACAATATTTTCTAAAAGAAACAAGTAGAGTTACAAGTCCATCTATAAACAAAAATCTATTTCAAGTTAAATCAGATAATTCAATCAATGATGATAATAGCTAAATATGCAAAATAAAATTTAACAATTTGTGTTTATCGTACTTTTACGTCGTATGGATCAGAAAACTATTCAGACACCACAGATAAACTTAAAATAATTCACCGGCAAAACATGTAGAAAATGTAAAGTTTTAATTTTAAAAAAATGCTCGAGTTGGATCAGTCGTTGCTCGTTTTGCCTTAGGTTTTTAGACTTCATTTAAAGTAAAGTGAGCCTCCTTTTGGCCCTGTTTCTGGAACGAATCCTCTTTGATGCAAATAAATAAAGAATTGTTGGGATAAGACTTTTTTACGAGCCTCAACCTAAAGAAAAATGAGGAAATTCTGTGGTGATGCACTATTACTTTAGCAATTAGTTTAAATGTTTCACATCCACTTCTTAGGGTTAATTCTGTTCCCTTCTCTGAAGGTGATTAGATTACGCAGACCATGAAGATGTATTGAATTTGAAGCAAATAGGGAAAATTTCACCAAATCCCCCTGATAAACAGGGGTCTAACATTTTGGTCCCTGACATTTCAACAATAACATAATGACACTAAACAATTACAGATTGATCCACGAAACCAAAATGTTATTAGGAGGGGACCTAATGTAATTCACCCAAAAATATATATTACTGGCATCAGTACTTGCTGTGGAACTCATATTGCTCCCCACAAGCCTAAAAGTTACTGTCGTGACATAGCCCTGGCCCTGAGCATGTAAATAATGCGTTTGGCACAAACAGGTATATTTATTCTGCTGAAAGGCAGTCAAATCCCTCTCTATCATGATTACTTGCAAAAGTTCATCAGCTCTGCGCCTACTACCTCGTATTCTAGCACTTTGACTAGGAGACAATATAACTTGATCAATAATTACCTGGCCGAGGTACCACAGCATGTCTGTCAGAGCATTGTAGAATGCAGATGAAGTCGAAGAGTCCATCCGCTTCACCTCATCAAAAAGCTGCAGTGCTTGTGACCAAGTATTCTCATTATGGGCCATCAGGAGCCCATGAGCCACTCCATAAATTTTATTATCAAAAGGCCGAAGCTCCTCTAACAGCAAAGAAACTTCTTGAAAGGAATTGCAACGGCTGCAACACCGAGAAATATGAAGCCAACATTATTATTAACTTACAGTTACAACCAATGAGCTTCTACAATCTGAAACTTCCTTGGGACACATAAAGACAGCATGTAGGCACATGGTATGAAAAATGTGTTGAACAAACATACCTGCAAGCATTCAGAATTGCTGAAAAAGTTACAACATTAGGTTTGATTTTCATTTCATGCATCTTCCGGAAGACACCCAGAATACATCCAAAGTCATTTGTACCAACCAGACCATGCTTTTCTTTCGATTTCCCACAAACCAGCTGCCTAAAAATCCCTATGACTCTGTCATCTGCTTTGTTGTGAACCTTGCTCTCTGGAACATGCTGGATAACAATTTGTTTTCCGGCGCCACTCCGAGAATCCAAGTGCTCACTTGCTGATCGACCAAAGGCATTAATTATGGAGTTATATGTGACAACATTAGGTTGGATCCCCTCTCTCATCATCTCATCAAGTAGCAATGCAGACAATTCAACCAGCCCCTTCTTACACAAGGCATCAATTAATTTACTATAGAAAACAACGTCTGCCTTCAAGCCTTGACGTTTGAATTCTATGTACACCTCCATTGCTTCTTGATACAAATCTCCTTTACAATAAACACTAATTAATGTAGAGTATGTTAATAAGTTGGGAGTGATACGTTCTCTTTTCATCTCTGAAAACAGTTCCCTAACCTTATTGTACATCCCCTGTTTACCAAATCCATCCAACAGGGCGTTGTATGTTACAACATCTTTCTTAATCCCAATGCTCTCCATCTCCTTACCAACATGGAAAGCCTCCTCGAACCTCCCAAGACTAGCATAAATTGCAAGCAGAGTGTTATAAGCCACTCTATCCAATTTGATACCCGCAAGCTTCATCTCATTAAACAGACTCAATGCCCTGTCCAATTTCCCAGCCTTAGCACACCCACGTATCATAGTGCTATATGTAACCTGATTAGGGAGGATATTCTTTGCAGGCATCTCAGCCAATATCTCAAAAGCTACGTCCATATGACCACCACCACAAGCAGCATCCAAAAGGGTATTATACGTATAAATATCCTGATCAATCCCTCGATAAACCATTTCATCAAACACATTCTTCGCACTCTCCCACAACCCAGCACCACTACAAACCGCAAGTAGAGAATTGTACGTAATCCTATCCGGCTGCACCCCATTCCTCGCCATCTCATCAAAAATTTGCAACGCTCTTCTATAATCCGCACCCCCTTTCCCACAAGCATCAATCAAAGCATTGTAAGTCACCAAATTCGGCCTCAACCCCGAGTCCTTCATACTCTTAAACACCTTAATCGCCTCATCACAGTACCCACTCTTTGCGTACGCACTAATCAACGCGGAATACACATAAACTGTGTTCCCATACCCCTCAGCAACAGCCTTATCAAACACATTCCTAGCTAAGTCAACCTTACCCAACCTACCAAGAGTACTAATCATCGAGCTAGCCAATTTCCCCAACTCATTCCTCCTCCCCTCCTTCGTAACCGCAAACTCGAAACACTTGATAGCCTTGGACCACTCCCCTCTATTCCCCAGCTCCCTCAACAAAAACGTGTAATCATCCGAAGCAAAAAGTTTCGCCTCAAAACTAATCAAAATATCATCCATTTTTACGAGCTCACCTCCACACGAAATCGCCTGGGTGAGAGCCTCTTCGGCAGCGGCGGAATGGCGGCCGGAGGCAGTAGACCTAGGGCGGCCGAAGTGCATTTTGGAGACGAAGCGCGTGGAGCGGCGGCCGGAGAAATCGGCAGCGGATAGGCATGGGAAATTGGCGGCGGAAGGAGAAGCAGAAGGAGGTCTGGGAGAGGTGTGGGTGTTGAGGGAGACTTTTTGGGGAGTCCAGTGGTGGGAGGTGGAGGAGTTGCGGTGGTGAGTCTGGTTAGGGTGGTGGAAGGGGTGGTTGTGGGTGGGTTTGGCGGAGGTGAGGGTACTCCAGTGTGGTGGCGGAGTAGAGGAAGCCATTGGAGAAGAAGAAGATCAATGGAAAGAGATAAAACAACAAGGGTGAGGTGTTTTTTTGACTGGTGAGTGGTTAAACGGGGTAGCTGAAAGGGGAGTGGTAAAAGTGTAAAAAAGCTTTTTACTTAATAAGTCAAAAGGAAGAAATAGTTGGCCAGCGTTTGGCGTTCTGGTAATTTTTTATTCGAGTTAATAAGTCTCTTGTGTTTTGACCAATGAGCATGTTGGCTACTGGGGGATCAAAGTATGGGCTTTTCATGGCCCAACATAAAATAGAAGGCCACCATTGTTTTAAGTAAAGTTTTTGTAAAGTTTTTAGTGCAATTTGAAAATTTTCGCTAACGGACACATAATATCGTCCAACCTTTGTGTTAAGGGGAGTTCTTTGAAAGATTTTGGTGCAAAGTGTAAAAAAAGATTTTAGTGCAAACTCAAAGTGGGTCTAAAAGTTTAACCGTAAAAATAAATAAATTCTCTAATGATAATAATGAATATGTTTTGATAATTTCAACATTCCTGTGATTAATATTCATACTACAAATATATATGAAGTTATCAGAAATCCTTGAGAACCCAATTTATATCACAAGTTCTCGTACCAACATACACCAGGATTAGTTGTGGGGTTGAATTCGAACCATTTTGGTGTGGTATCAGACATACCTTTGCCTTCGGACTGTAATAAAATCATAGCACCCTTTGGTGCTTTTGGTAGCCGCTAGGAAGGAGAAGGTTTCCCCCAGGAGAGGAAGTCCAACAGAGCCGGGGATTTTCCGACTTGTGCTCTTAAACATTTTACGATTGACTACAAAACCAATGAACACAAAGATAGCGGAGATCAAGACAACATACAAGTACTCCATGTCCATTAATTCGAATGGTATGGGTTTTTTGTTCAAAATTAACATCATGTGATTTTGATGAAAACTTTCGAAGATAGTGTTAATCAGTGTATAATGACTAAACAGATGTTGATCATTCACTTCATGGGTCAAACATATATAGGACCGTATATTATATATTTAATATAACAAATGATATTAAATGAAATATGCTCTTTTTGGTTTTGTACAGATTCTTCAAACTAATAAACCAATTCTTCGACATATACTTTTTTGGCATATCTGGTATAAACAAATTTTAAAACTTGGTAGAATCTAATGCCAGCTAATGACCACATAAGATATTGTCAACAACAATATGTTCAGTTCCCAACTTCCAAACATACTCTTTTTTTTTTTTTTCCTTTCTCTTATTGAAAAAGTAAAACATACTTAATTTTTTTTATTTTCAGGTCAGTTTCGTACTGATATGAATTTAAGTTTCCATTGAATGTCCGTCACGTGGTATTGGAAAATTCCAAACAAAGTCCAATGTCTTGCTAAAAGTTTCCAATGATTGAGAGATATCCAATATCTTCGCCAGACAACTATATCACCGGAACTTTTTCTACCAACGACTCCCAAACCAGCACAGGGTGGTTGTCGATTTATTGAACCATCGAAATTAAACTTCACAATATTACCAACCAGAGGCTTCCATTCTATTGGGTCACTGTCAGGAGGACGAGGGCTAATAAACTGATACTTGGCATCCTTGTATCTACGGATATATTGAGTGACAAAATTATGTGCTTCCTGTGGATCAAATCTCATGTACAAGTTTGTTCCGGTTTGACCATATGCTCCAATAGCCACAAATAAAGTACTCGAATTCTGCCTTTGATGTCGATCTACGGACATCAGTAATCCACCCCCGCACATCCTGAGCAACTGTCATAGAAACATGATTAGGTAATGGAGAGAGAGCCCAAAAAATGCGAGCATAGTGACACTCGGTAACATGTATTATTGTTTCCTCTCCGCATTTACAAACATGACATACAGCTTAACTTGTAATACGTCTACTATGGAGGTTCTTGAGAACTGGAAGAACTTGTTTTAACATTATCCAAAAGAACACTTTCATTTTATTTGGTAAATTAAATTTTCATTATATAATTTTATCAAATTATTTACTATTATAGTTTAAGAGTAATTTACGGTCAAAGTCGGAGACAGTTGACCGCAGAATAGTAAAATGACAAATTTTAAATGAAACGGAGGGAGTACTTCTTAAAAATTAAAAAGTAACTAAAACAGTGTTGTACAAGCTTTAACTACGAGATCGATCTCAAGTAGTTAACAAAGTAACTTAGCGCTTGAAGTGTAAAAACGTAAGAGTTTGAAGAAGTTTGGAAGAGCAGTTGGTGATTTTTGCTAGACAAAGTAAATTAAGATAAGTGCACAAAGATTCTTTGTAATTGACAATGGAAACAATGAATACAGTAGAAATTCAGATAAATCGTGCACGAGTACCTATTGTTCATACGCTTGTCATGGTTATTTGTTCAGAAAACTTGAATTCGACTTGAACCAATGCACTTTTGAATGTTTTGTATAGGAGAAATTATTCGATTGTCAGACGAATAATTCTAAACCAAATGTTTTGAAGAATGTTAAACAAGAAGATCGAATTCAAAGGATTTTACGAATAGTTTGAATTAGCTTAACACGTATGAACAATTCTAAGGGTAGAACCCTAGCATGAAGAATCATACATCACTACCGTATTCACTACGCGATTAACTACTTATGCTCGGCATAACAACATACAATATCATCATCACAATTGAATTAAACATACGGTAGACAGAACAATTCATACAATAGACGAATCAATCACAAGAGATGAAATTGAAAGAGAAAAGACGAATTGATTGTATGGTTCTAACCTCTCAATGAGAACTTGATGTGATCGTACGGGATTAGAAACCAAATTGAAGCAAATCCAAGCCAAAGACAAAATACTAGGGTTATATTGTGCTTGAAGAGGGAAAAAAACGAATAGGAGTGCGAAAGATATGTTTTAAATCGCCAAAAAACTGACTTTTCACACCGGGACGCGTCCGGAATGCAAAAAAGATGATCCAGAGTGTTAGACGCGTCCTAGATTCCTGTGTTACTAAAACTTCTCTAGACGCCTATAGAGGCCGAATTTGGACATTCTTCCTTCATGAAAGTTGTAGCTCGTTGAATTCTCTACATGAGGACACAAAAATAAGGTCAATTAGGCATTATATAAGAGAGTTATGGCAAAAATGGCTAGAATGCTCCGTAAGTTTCACTTTTTCGCACGTCTCGCTCAAGTGACTCTAAAATCTTCGTCCCAACTCCGAATCGACTTCCATTTTTTCAATTTGCTCTATTTTCATGGATCTAAATTCTTCCAATCTTTAACTTAGCACTATAAATTCTTCTCAATGTGCATGAAATCCAACATGTGACGTATAAGAAGACTGCTCCAGTAAGGCAAGTCCCAGAAGATGTTCCTCTTCTTCCATCCACACGTCTTGCTGATTTTCATGTTATGCTTCTCCCACCCAAGTTCGGTCACTTTCATCAGA